>APFE030689080.1:268490-281829 GCA_000404065.3 Pinus taeda
ATCAAAGGAAGGACACATTTTATGATGCGCATATAATGTCAATACCTCTTAAGTTTGTATGAAGCTCGAGTTGATAATAAAAGTTGGTAGCCTTGGGAGTTGCAACATTCTTGTTGCAATACCGAGGCTCATCAAATTATTTGACCTCTCCCATGTCCGTTGGATCCCTGAATATTCCAAGAATCCATAATCGACATAAGAATGTTTGGTTTGATGTTTATCTACTTGTTTATCTTGTCTATCTGATCTCATTATTATTTTGATTATCATCTCCTTAAAAAAACAATGGAAAAACTTATTATAACTTTTTTCTCAAACTAATAGTGGGGAAAATTATCACTGGTTTCTATTCGTTAGTGTAGGTTGACTCATCACTGTTATTCAAGTAAAACCATGCCACTTGTTTATCTTGTCTATCTGATCTCATTATTATTTTGATTATCATCTCCTTAAAAAAACAATGGAAAAACTTATTATAACTTAGTTCTCAAACTAATAGTGGGGAAAATTATCACTGGTTTCTATTCGCTAGTGTAGGTTGACTCATCACTGTTATTCAAGTAAAACCATGCCACTTGTAAATACCTGTTGGGAAACATGAAAAGAGAAATTTGATATTAATAGGTGTGAGTGGAAAGAATAATCAGAGTGCTAATGAGTTGATGAGACACCAGCGTATGTTGATTCATTCTCATGCTAGTCATGTTCTTGGTAAACATCCACATCCCTTTATTCTCAGACTCATCACCTATTGGTGGTTATGTCAATACACAACAAGTACTCATTGTAGTTCATCATTCAAACCACAAGCAGCAAGTCATTAGTTTGGTGATTACATACATAGCTACTTACTGATGAACAAAAGTAGATGGTGGAGAGAATATAAGAAATAATATCAAAGAGGAGTCTTTTATAGTTGTTGGAACAATTGAAGTTAGAAATCAGAGTTAGAGCCATAGAAAAAAACTAGAGCTAAGAGCTAGAGAAGAACTAAAATATAGGCAAAATGCAGAGTCAAATTCAAGATCCATGTTCTAAAGAACTAGACAGAAGACAAATTGCTAAAATAGCTTGGTTCCAAGTACTATATAGCCAATTCTCAAGAAAACACAAGATATTCCTAAATGGTGATAAGAGCATATAGGAGGTAGATTTTACCTTTCCTATAATTAAAATTAAATGCACAAGAATATCATATCTCTATTTAACCACGCATTGTAATCTACATCATAACTGAGAATTCTTGTATCCAAAAGATCATTTCGATGATGTTGGTTTCCCTTTTGGGTTTCAAGAGTAATTCTCGTGGTCATTAATGTTATTACATCCATTTGTCCATTGTTGCAAATTTTCTCCCATTGCCTTTAAATAATTTGTTATTAGTCTTAAAGCATATCATATAGCAATTACAAGCATTCACATGATAGCATAATGAACCAATGATAATAGTGTTTAAAAGAGTAAATAATTTCCACTAGTTCAAAGGAAACATAAGCATGCATCTCGATGAGATGGACTAGCCAAAGGCCTACCACTTACAAATCATATGATATCATAGTTGTTGAATTAGTGATATTGAAGAAGCTACCAACACTCTAAAGAGGGAGAAAAACGTAGCATGGGAAAAGCACTAAGAAGAGAATTTTTTGGAAGATCTAAGGGTTAGTAATATGCAGATCCAAAAGAAGAACAGACACTTGAAGAAAAATAACAAAATTTTGCTAAGAAAATGTTTTCCTTTCTTAATGAACCATTAGTCGAACATCAAAACTCTCTCATCACTATTATGACGAATTGGATGAAGAGAAATGTTCAACTTTTGCAACTGTGGAAAAAAGTAACACAAATATATCATTGAAAAGAATAGAAGATTACTCAAATTATGGCTCGGTCACACTAAGAATTAGTCATGAAAGAAATGGAATTGCCCAAGTTATAGGTAGTTGTCTAAGAGATAAAGGAAGTGCAAGAACCTTCAATTGTTACCACAAAATTCAATGTCATGATCAAGGAAACCGCGATATGCTCACCCCCCAAGGATTGTTCTCACTCTATGTTAGAAGAGTTGTTTGGTATTATTGAAAAGAATACCAAAGAAATAACATATAGGACAATGAAAAATCCGAGAAAAAGCAGTACAAACAGATTTAAATCTTAATCTCATGATGATTGTTCCTCTCTTAGAAGAGCGACAGATTAAAGCTGCTTCTAAAAGTGGATACCAGTACGTCCATCTGGGGATGGTAAGAGTCGGTCTAAATGCTTTACACAGAAAAGGACAGAAAGCCTATGTTTTTTCAGCCCTTCTTGATAATCGATGGACTGTATTTTCAAAAGCCCTCATATGTGGAATAGGAACCAGCCTATCAGACGGCCCTGTACAATATGATGTATATCCTGATTTTTCTGTTTCTTTGTCAGACCCTCATATCCTGAAATTTCTAACCTTAGGTGTACAGACAAAAGGCTACAAGCATTTCAGATCAAAATCCAAAAATATGACCATCTTCTTTATTACTTGTGTAAGATTTTATAATACGACAATTCCAGCTGTGTTGCATTCTCCTCCTGATGGCACTGTAACTCTGATTCAATATGACTCCTCTTGTAATCCAGTAGCACCTATGCCTATTTCCAGAAATGACCTTTTCCCTCCTGATGATTGGATAACAAACTGGGAAAAGCCAGTCAGAAGACCCATTGCTACTGCACAGTCAATAATTACTGAATTAGAGGACCGGATAATCACTCGATTTCCTTGAGAACATAAAGAAGAAAGTAGTAGACCCTTTGTTTCTACTATTGCGACTACAGTAAACAATCAATTACATCCTGCACAATCTCAGCCCCAACAACAGATTGTAATTGATCCCGCTGTTTTCGAGTCATTAAAAAATTTATTTACTCAGCCACCAGAAAGTTCAGTTTTTAGTTCTGTTTGTGATCACCCTCATTGTTCAAAGACCTTCTTTCAATTTTCGTCTGATCCTCCAACACCTCATGGTGACTCTTCTAAAAGAATCAATATGATAAAATTCACTCCTTCATCGGATTCTTCTGAAGAAAGCTATAAGCGTGTCACATTCTTTAATCCACAAGAAGAACTCCTTGTACAAACTGTTTCAAGTTCTTCTACCAGAGGCCTTGGATATGAAAATAATTTGCCTATTCCTTCCTACCGAAGAAATCCCATTGACAAAATCCCAAAACATGTTGAAATTCCCTCTGATTTTGAAATTATGGCCTTTTTGAAAATCTTTAAAGGCATTGGCCTCTATGACCCGGAGGATGCCTGGAAAAAGAAAATGTTCCATTGGGATATGTTCACTCATGAGAAAGAACATCTGTATCTGCAAGAAGTCAGACTTTTTGAGAAAAATGACAAGCCTGCTTTCAACAAGCAGAATGTATATAAATGGAAAGAATGGATGAGAGCAAATAACCAATGGATATCATTCTATGAATGGTATTATCCTTCTGCAAATATCATAGAAGAATCTTTAATAAAAAAATTCAAGAATCAAGCCAAGCGGAAAAAAATTAAAGATTCTAAAAAAATCGTAGAAGAAAAGATGTCTGAAAATCCTGTTGTGATTCCTCCTCCTCTCAAGGCCCCTGCTTTTGAGCCAAAGATCCATAGTATGCTGGCCAAGCCAAATATCCCAAGATCTTTGATTGCAGTAAGACAACAAGGAGAAGATTTGATCAGACAAATTTGCTCACAATTTCATGTAAATATGATAAGATCAGGAACTCCTAACAAGCGTAAATGGGAGCTCCTTGATGGTTCGATTTCTGAGACTGATACAAAATTTCCTCCTTGGAAGAATTTTGTTATCAGAAGCTAGGATGGGAAAATGTACAGAAATGAAGACTTTGGAGAAGATCTGCCACAAACATTGCCCGTGTCCATCAGGCAATTAAATAATTAAGGAAGACAATAAAAGAAAACAGGAGATTATGTGTTGAGAATCACAAAGATCTGACTTAAGGCCCTAAAGTGGAATGGAGATAATCCTCTATAGACTTCTGCAGGGGAAACTTGAGGTAATTTCCAGTTGACAGTAGGATTTAATTCTTCTTTTTCAATAGAAGCAGAGTTTCCAGAAGAGGATTCAGTATGACAAATAGTTTCTAACCCAGATCTTAATTCATCGTCATTTTGAACATCTTGAAAATGCTTTGATCCAAACATTCCTTTCGAACTAGAAGGAGCATCCATTTTAATATAGAGAGAAGATACTAAAGGAAAATACCCGGAAAATCTTGCTGATGATTATCAAGAAGTTTTGCAGCTTTCTGTTGAAGGAGAAATTGCGGCTTTCTGTTGAAGGAGAAATTGCGGCTTCCTTGACTCGAATTCTACGCCAGACATCTTCAACACCCTTTAAACGCCAACCATGGAAACCATGGGCTACAAACGCTATACACGGCCTCAACAAATTCGTGATCCACTCAAACAATATCTCACATACATCATCCACTCATACAAATACTTAGCTCTGATACCATTCAAACAGGACCTTCACACAGATATCACATATGCGGAAATAAAGAGATAGATATCACAAGGTAGAGTGGAGAAACACAGATAATTTTATTATAAGAAGAAAGCTCAGAATACTGATATTACAGAGTTTCAGAATTACAGAGGAGAATCCTTTTCCTCAGATTGACTGTTGTTGCATTTAGTAGATATAAGTTTGCCGAAGCATAACAGATCTACAGGCTACCTGGCCAGCAAACAGACTGAGTCTAAAAGATTATTTCAGAACAACAGACTCTCTAAAGATCCGGCCACTTTAGGTTCACACCAGCGTCAAGCACTGATGCGCAGGCTTCTCGAATCCCCTAAACGCTTGAGTTTTCTCGTGTTGCAAGCAGATCAGACTGATAGTCCGCAGATGCAGAGCAGGAGAATTCTCGACTCAAACTCTAGACTCGACTCGACCGAATGAGTCTAACTCCAAGGCTCCTTTCATTTATAGCATTCTGAGGGAACAAACATTCGTGAGTTCTCAGATTACAAGTGATGACTCAAAAGAAAATATGTTGTACAAACTGGAACAAATCTCTGAAAGCTGGATTCGGGCATGGGAGTATTGTCCCATGTTATCTCATCCCTTCTCCTTTTACGGATAGCCAGAGGCATATGGGGACCAAATCCAGGACATTTATTAGGACTACACAGTGGAGATTACCAGTACGAGGGAATCCACGAAAGCTCGAAAAGATAGAAAATCGTTCTGTACAAAGATTTACACAATGGATATTTCTAGTACGAGGGAATCCATGAAAGCTCGTCCAACATCATAGTCAGTTGGAAAGACGTTAATCAAAAGTGTAGTAGTCAATTTGAGGATATGTGTAGTGGCGGTAATTCCATCTTTTAATCAGGTAATTGGAATAATATTGTACCAAAACCTCCTTTTCAGATTCCCAGGCGGCTTCATCATGGGGGTCTGGCAGATCTAAATAGTGCAGGTTCATGAATGGATTCAGATTTGGATCAGTTTGTCAGTGGAATTCTTCATAAGTTGTACTAGGAAGAATTTTTATGCACTTATAGTGATTCATGACAAACCATCTTACGTGGCCACATCCTCTGACACTGTTGAGAAAATCTATGTCACTTATGTCCATCAAATCTCGAATTGTTCTGTTCAATACCAGAGTCCTCATTAATAATTCAGGGGTGCTAAAATTAGGGATTTTTAGCATTGTTAATGAATATGGATTCATAATTAATGGGGACAATCATATATTTTCCACCATTCCATAAACCAGTCTGGTAATGGGTCTTCCTCTTCCAAGTCTTCAATAGGCGTATCTTCAAATAGGAAAGAAAACTGCAAAGAATAAAACATGTTAACTGAAAAATTTTGCAGATTCATGGCGGTGTAAAATGCCTCCTTTTGGCGTTCTGGATCATAGTTTTCTCTATTGAGATTATTATCAAACCTTCTAAAGGTGATATGGAAGCTGGTGACTCTGTTGTCATCTTCATGATCCCTTTCAATCCTGTGGATTATACTCCCGATCTGCTCTAGGTATTCTAAAGCTTCAAAAGCTTCATCATTCATATCATCCTGGTGAGGGTCTGTCCATAGAAATCAATACCTGTCCTGTGTCTGATTTCTTTAATAGGCTTCCAATCATCATCATGTTCCATAAGAGTTTTATTCAATCTGTAGGATACCCAGACAAAATGAGTTTCAATTTCTACAGTCTCTTCATTTCTTCTTATGAAGTTGCATTTTAAGCTCATGATAGAATGTTCTGATAAGAATTCTCGGCTCAACATGTTTGCAAAGCTATTCTTGTCACCCTTTATGAATTCAATATCAAAATTATACTGACTGAGCTGCATTATCCATCTTATGATAGCAGCATCCTCAAAATCACATTTATGAATAGCAGATTTCAATGCCTGGCAGTCTGTCCTTACTGTGAATCTAGTGTAGATCACGAAATCTCTGAACTTTGTGATGCCTAAACAGACTGCTCTGAGTTCTTTCTTCAGACTTGACCAATTTAACTAGGTTTTAGCCCAGAGGCTAGAAGCATATTGACAAACCTCTATTTTATTTTTACTATCTGGAACTTTCTGGCATAGAGCTGCTCCCCATCCTTCATAACTTGCATCTGTCATGATAATCTTTTCCCAGTCTTCTCTGATCGGGGAGAGTGGTTGAATGCTTCTTACCTTGTCTTTTATTGACCTGACGGCTTGCGTGCATTCTTCATTCCATGGGATCGGATTTTTCTGAAGTCTCTTGTTCAACAGTTTCCTCTCCTGCGCACAATGTTTGATAAACTTTGAAATATAATTTAGACTTCCTAAAAATCGCTGCAATTGAGTTTTGTCTTTTATTTCATCAGGAAAATGATCGACAAAATTCAAACTTCTTTGAATTACAGTATATGAACCATACCGTATGTTGTATCCTAAGAAGTCGATCATAGGCCTGAACAATTTCATCTTGGATTCTGATAACACTATTCCCATCTCTTTGACCCTGCGTAAGAAAATCTTCAGATGTTTAATATGGTCAGTAATGTTATCAGAATGAATAAGTAAATCATCAATATATTTTTTCAGGAATTCCTCCATTCCTTCAAAATTCTCGTCCATGATTCTCTGAAATGCAGAAGGAGCATTAATTAGACCAAACGGCATGATGTTCCATTCATAATGCCCTTCTGGTACTGAGAAAGCAGTTTTCCACTTATCCTCTTCTTTTATTCCTACTTGCCAAAATCCAGATTTTAAATCGAATTTAGAAAAAACCTTTGACCTAGATATTTGAGCAAGTATTACCGATGGTTTCGGTAACGGATAAGCATCATAATCTAGAATATCATTCAGGGGTTTATAATTTACTACAAGCCTTGGTTTTCCCCTGGCAATCTCAGCATGTTTATTGACATAAAATGCAAAGCATGCTATTGGACTCTTACTTTTTCTGATCAATCCTTTCTTTAATAGATCTTTAATTTCAGCTCTGCATAATTTCATCTGGTCTTCATTCATTGCTACTGCCTTGGATCTTCTCAACTTTCCGTTGAAATCCTTCTTGAGAGGAAGATCCACTTCCTGCTTTTTGATGTGCTAGAAGGCACTTGGATCATCTGAACAACATTCTTTAAACTTAGCAGTGAGGTCTGCTATTTGAGTAGCAAATTTTCCATTATCCAAATTTTCTTCTGCTTTTAGGATTTCCTTCTTTGTTTCCATTTTTTGCTAATAGATTCTACATTCTTTCAATTCTTTTTAACCTATTAGGCGTATTGGAATTTATAAATGGGAAGAAAATTTCTTTACCTTCTAGGTTGATAAAATATCCATACCTTTGGCTGCTGCTGTCAAGCTTAGGTCCGTGTTTTTCGAGATTCTGGAAAAATGGAGTACCAAGATACATTGCACAATCCATTCCTGTAACTACCGGACAAACTAGATGAACACCAATTTTTTCATTTAGAAATACATCTATTTCTGCTTCATGTCTGGTAGTGATTTCTCCGCTGGCTGTAGTAATCTTAGGGCAGGCAGTTGGCCTTCTATGATTCATACTTGCTATAGTATCACTTACAATATTTAGTCTGGAACCCGTATCCATAAGAACTTTCCAGTACTCATGCTGGTTCCCGATCTTGACTTTCATCCTCATGCAATACATAACATCTTTGTTTATTATATTGCATCCAAAATCTGTTCTGCCTCTCTCTTCCCCTTCTTCTTCTGAACTTTCATGCTGCTGGCTGTGTGTCACTACTAGATTTGCATGGAAAGTCCAGTTCTCTGTTTTTCCTGAAATACCAGGACCTTGCGAAGACGATGCACCCTGGGAATTCATTAATCATACAGTCATATCTTTGTGATTCTCAATACATAATCTCCTATTTTCTTTTATTGTCTTCCTTAATTCTTTAATTGCCTGATGGACAGCAGGAAATGTTTGTGGCAGATCTTCTCCAAAGTCTTCATTTCTGAACTGTCGAGTCAAAGCTTCTACTGAAAATAAGGAAGCAGGGGGTACATATCCTTTGTTGGGAATCTTTTTTGAACTGGAAGATGTTTTACTAAAATGATCCGTCAGCAAGGATTTGTACATATCTTTAATTTGAGGATCCGTTGCTGCCATCATCTGCATGAACAGATTTCTGCTTATTTTGTCTTCATCTGCCTTCATCATTCTGACTGTGTTGCAATTGCAGATATCTGGATAACTGCATTCACAGTCTCTGCATTCTGTGCAGTGTGGGTCCCTGCACCATTCTTCATCAGAGGAATCAATAGAATAAACATGATTTATTTCATCTTCTGTTTCAGAGTCAGAAGATATTAATTCATCACAGCTGCTGGGTAAATCAAAGAAATTAATTTTCCTTTTTTGTTCCTGTATGATATCTTTTTCTTTGATTTTTCATTCTTCTTCTCTGGACAATTTGGAGTTGTGTGGCCTTTTTGTTGCAGTTATAACAAATGATCTTTTTTTCCTTAGAGAACATTTTTGTGTGTTTGTAAGGCTTTATTCTACTGTGCTTTTTCTTCGATTTGTCTTGGGAAAACTGGGAATTCTTCTGCTTGAGATGTTTTTTCTTTCTTCTATGCCCCCCAGAATTTTCAGCTTTTCCAAGATGCCACTGCTTACATAATTGCTGATATCCATGTGGCTTTTTTGGATTTGTTGCTGCTCTAGCAATTTTCATCTGAGAACATAACTCAACAATAATTGCTTTCACAGCTTGCCTAATAATCCCAAATTTATAGTCTCCAATCTTTCCTGGTAACTTATTTACAATTGCTGTAGAAACCCATTGCGGAATAGAAGCAACAAAAATTTCTTTCAATTTGGGTTCTAGTATCAACGCAGGAGACAAAGTATGTAACCTATGAAGAAATTCATTAAAATACTCATCAAAATGTTGCATATTATGCAACTTCATGGCCAATAGAGTTACAGTGGTAATATCATTAGTAATTTGTGGGAAACCAATGAAATTCACTGTAATGCTATAAATCAATTTTCCAATCATATTATTTACAGGGGAATTGGTGACTGGATCCATATAGGTAGAACCATCTTCATTTAAGATCACTGACTGTTCCCAATGGGGAAGGAGATTTGGTTCTTTAATTGTTTCAGCTTTTAACCAGGAATCCAACGTTCCTTCAAATCCTCCAATAATCCTTCTGGTGGCATTTATTGGGCCAATGTCATCTGAAAGGTAAGTTCTGTAACATACGAGCATTGAATGCAACACAAACATGACTTCGGCTTCTCTACAATTATCAATATTCCACGAATATGTGGAATTTGCATACTAGTCCTTATGGTATTCTGATTTCATCAAATCCCGTCGGTCTGGGGCAGGGTTCCAAGTAGTATCCCATCGGGATCTTGAGGATGTAGCATTGACTTGTGTTTCAATGCTTTCTTCTGGAACTAGAATACCAAATTGTTCTTTATCCTGGACAGAAAAATTATTAATACAAGCTTCAAGTTCATCAACCTCTGGAACTGAATCTATTTTATGAAGGCTTGTATGTTCTTTGTTTTCTTCTTCATCTTCTTGAGAGGTTTCTCCAAATAAAAAACTTGTTCGGTAATTTCTGGGAATTTCTTCAGTCTCTTTAGATTTGGATGAAGTAGCAACTAGACTAAAGATGTTGGGATTTGCAAACAAAGAATACGGATGAGTTGATGTAGGCGGAGGAAAATTTATGGAGCTAGGGGCTTTGACGAGACTTTCAACAGAGGAGGTGAGAGAGTAAGGAAGTGTACTTTTTGGTTCAGAGAAAAGAGTAGCCATTTTATATGCATCTGTGTTAGGCTTCTTTTTCAGAGAATCAATTCCTCTAGTCACTTCCCATACTTGTTTCTTTACAATATCAAGGCTATTGGAAACCTTGACAATTTCTTTTCCATGGGCAACAGATGCTTCATGTATCTTTCTTTCTGTTGATAGAGAGAGCTTATCTAGACTCTGAGCAATGGTTTGGTCATTTTCTGCCAGAGTCTTCACACTGTCATTCAAGCAAACAGTGTTGTAATCTTGTTTCTGTAATACTCTTCCCATCATGAGTTTTAATTCAGAGCATGCATTGTCAACAGAATCAAACCTGGTTTTCAAATATTTTTCAAGACTAGATAATGTACAGAGTTCTTCCCTCTCATCCTGATGATCCCTCTATAGCAGCCAAAGATGCATGGACTAGGATGGCCAAGGGCTAAGCAAGAAGAGTCAAATGATTGGAAAATTCATTGTAGTAAAACCTAGGGTCAAGCACAAAGACCTAAATTTGTGCGACATGGACGAAAAAAGTGGAATGCCCAAAATGCTCAAAGGTTGAAATTTGTTGTGAGCATAAAGAGGCCAAAGCATACAAATCACCTTTGGAAATATTATCTCTAGGAAAAACCATGTTCATGACCAAGGTCGCTATTGTGAAAGTCTTAAAGATGCTGTAAATTTGGCCTTGTACTCAAAGGGAAGGGAAATAGAAAATGAAGAGGTAGCACACTACCACTCCATATTTTTTGTCCCAAATTACAAAAGGAAATAATGAAGACACTTCAAATATCATCTACGCCAACACTTAAAGCACCAAGCATGTTAATTAGCCAAAACAAAAACAAAAATAACAAGACTCATTTACCACTCAAGTCACCTCTTCTTTTGTGGCAAAAAAAAGAGCCATCAAAATATCATCTATTTTCATTTTGAGATATATGCCTTCTATGGGATGAAAGTTCATTTTGAGGCTTCTTGTGAAAAGAAGCAAGCAACATACTATAACATTAAATGCTTCCAAGGAAAGAATGGAAAGTAAAATTCCCCAAGACAATAGCGAATTCGAAGGAACATGGATAAAATATAATGCAAAAACCCATGCAATAATAGTAATGTCTACCAACGTTGCAAGTTAATTGGACATTGAAAGCCTCATCTAGAATTTTATTCAAGGAACCGCATTATTAAGAGAAAATTTTGGAAAGTCAAGGTTAGGGAAAAAGGAGAAATGTTTGCATTTGAACAAGAGCAGCCATTGTCTAGGGACCTACAATAGCAAAAGATGTCATCTCCACTAACAAAACAGACACCAAGGTTGTGCTAACATCAAGGGAAACCCCATTTTGACTTTTATATTCACTGCACAAATGTTGATAGGCAATTACAGTGGGAGCACCCATTATCACTTGAATCGGATTGAGCTCCCTATGCACCCATGATTTATGGAATTTGACAGTGAGAGCACCCATGATCACCTAAGCTATATCAAAATCCCCATGCACCCACAATCCATTCCATTTTAGTGTGAAATCACCCATAATCACTTAAGTGGGATCAAACTTCCCACCCACCCACGATCTATGTTATTTGACAATTGGCACAAAAAATTGATAATTATATTAGGTATTTATGTGATAAGGTAAAAAGTTTAGTGATGATAAATAGGTGGATTTAGAGATGTAATGAAGCTAATAAATAAAATTCCATCCATTGATATAAAAGAGACCAAGAAAATATACCAATACATATGATTCTTGAAGAGAAGATTAAAATTTTTAGTTAAAAAAGAAATATTATACCACTTTTCAATAAAAAAAATACTTCAAATCAATGTAATATTATAATTTAAAAAAGACCATTCTTAAAAATATTGATGTAAACCTCTAATTTAAAAAATAAAAATAAAAAAAATTTGAAAAAAAAAAAAAAAAATCCCATAACAACCTAGCAAACAACTATGCTCTACAATAACAAAGAAGGCAATCACGCAATCACGTAAGAAGAAGATAGCACAACAACTAAGTTGAAGATTTTGAAAACTAAAAGGCTACACATACAAAGATATGATCCAAAAGAAATTTGGAACAAATTAGTACCCACTTTACTTCACTTCGAAAGACTTTTCTTTTAGGAGACCAAATCTTTATTTAAAGTTTTGTTGATAAAAACTCACATAATTTCTATATCCCACATCATGGTGATGTCTCCTTCAATCCTTGTATAAAATTTGTGCGCCTTCGTTTTGTAATAGGTTGATTCCAACATTTAAAATAAGTCAATGGTTTGTTGTAAGAGAGTGACTGCATGAAGAACAAATGCCAAAGGATTTGTCTTGGCCACTTGAAGTCTCGAGGCCAATTTATTGGCATTTTGTCATAATGCTCAGGTTCAATTTTCCTTGAATCCATCAGGATCAGGCCCCACTGGCCCCACTGTTGGGCCGACTTGGCACAAAGCCCTTTGGGTAGGCCCGCCTAAGGATGTTGTACAAAAAAAACACAGTTGTGATGAAGAGATATCTACCATGAGCAGTTCACCATAGGATGGGATTGGAGCAGTTGAGTTGTAAATGAGTTTTGGTTATTCATGGAAGGAAGTTGGCTAACAATTCAAAAGAGAGTCAACTACTCACCCTGAAATGAAAATTGCTCAAGTAGCACAATGTGCAGATCCAATCCAAGCAGTAGTGAGCTTATTCAATTAAAATGAAATCGATTTTCCCAAAGGAAATAAAATTGATGTCAAATAATTTTCACACAATAGTGATGGAAAGGCTCCTTATTGAGGGAAGTTGATTGGCCTCAAGAACCAAGTGCAGATGGAAATGAAATGACTGTATTCAAGCTTTTGCGATCCATAATGAATTAAATAAAGTCTTTCAGTAGAAATCACATGAAAGAATTTGTTGGCCGACGCGTTTCGAACCAACAAGTATGGTTCATAATCAGGACTAGATAAAGAGGCAGACGATGGCAAAGGCTTAAATAGAGAGCAATGTAGAGACATAATTTCAAGTAACGGCTATATTTGAACAATAATG
>APFE030689080.1:281849-305356 GCA_000404065.3 Pinus taeda
TATTAAAACAAATATTACTAGTTTTTGAAAAATAAGATTTAAACTGTGATATTAATTTATTAAAAATATTAATAAGTAACTGCTATATTAAACAACTAGTTTTTAAAATAAATAAATAAATAATCAAAGTCAAACTTTAAAGGAGGGGAGTAAAAAATTATAAAAACGAGTAAAGGATCTAATCGAGACAAGGTCATCTGATAAATAACTAATGGAAATAAAATAAAATAAATTAAAAATAATTAATGGGAAAATAAATAAAATGAAACAAAAATATACACAAGTCAAAATAAATAAATATATAAATAGATAATAATTAATAATATATAAAATATAAATATATCCAGAAAATAATCAATAAATAAAACGGGGTTAACAATAAAAAATGGGGCTCAGACCCATTAAACAAATAATAAAAATACTAAAAGGAGTTAAGAACGAATAGGATGATAAAATACACAAAAAACACGAAGGATCAAGAAAATAAACTTTAATGAAGATTAAGTCAATAACAAATACTATAAAAAGGATGCCAGTACCTACATAGATAAAAACAAAAAAAACAAAAACAAAAACAAAAAAAATACTAGGAGGACAAGACAGGGACCCAACTTCTACTAATATTCCAACCATCATCTCTATTCAAATTATTGGGTCTTTTTTCAATTTTTAGGGCCTCCCTCAATTTACGATGATGGAAATGACCTTAGCAACGACTTGGGCCTCCTCAATGCAGATGTGATGCTTAGATTTATCTGCATGCTCTACCAAAGCAGAGAAGCGGGTCCTACCATGCTTGATGTCAACAGCATGCTCATGGATCCTTTGATTAATCGAGAGACCAGTCTCACCAATGTAGGGAGTCCCACAAGAGCATGGGATAGCATAAACACCCTTCATATTCTTGGGGTCCACTGGGTCTTTACAGATCTAAGGGAGCTCTGGATGGTATTTAAAGGCCGAAAGGTTGAAGCCACCTTATGCTTCCTTAGGATCCTTGCAATCTTGTTAGTGGTCACTTACATAAAAGGAAGATGAACACCAGAAAATCGATCCTTGGTATCTTTCTTAGCACTAGGACTTTTTTCAGCTCTGAGGAAAGCCTTAGTACATTAGTGTCTACTATACCCATTATTAAGGAAAACACTTAGGAGATGTGCTTTCTCTTCCTTGAGATGGTTTTCATCAGAAACTCTTAAACCTCTAGTCGCTAAGGTGTTGAGAACACCAAGCTTTTGAGCTAGGAAATGATGAGAATTAGCATGAATATATTGTTCTGTATGAGTTTTCTTACGATATACCTAATGAGAGAAAGAGCCATTATCATTCCTTGAGAGGAGGACGTCAAGGAAAGGAAGACTACCATCACATTCAGTTAAGAGAAACTCGAACCACCTTGAAGAGGATTCGATCAGCGGAAATAAAGTCAAAAATTAATGTGAAGAATCAATTTTCTATAAAAGGAAGTCGAATTGAGTGGTTAAAAGAGGAATTGATTTTGCTGATGAAGGAATTGAATCTCCCAAGTAAATCAATTAGATTTTGCTAATGAAAAGATTCAATGGACCAAGAACAACATAAACTTTGAAAAAGGAACTGATATGATTACCTGTTTTGTTGAGGTAGCAAAAAAATCAACTAATTTTGAAAAGTGGTGATGCAGAATATATATATATATATAGCATTGCATAGTTTTTGACACTTCTAAATTTTTTTATGTACATTAGTTTTTAGAATGTTAGTGATTTGTATGCTGATTTTAAAAAGTGTTGATTCTGCATTAAGCCCTTTTTTTAAAAGGATTATTTTTTTACTTTAAATTTTCTGATGTATTAAATGTGAATAATTATTTTCTAAATTTAAAAATTTTTGAAGTGGTCTTCTTTTTCATATTTTCATGTTTTTCTTTTAACATTTTTTTTGTAGTGAGGTCTTTATTCTTTTGCATAGTTAAAGAATAAGGTCGATATTTTAAAGTTTCGATATCATACATATTTATATATCATTTATTAATTTTTCAATGCACATCAAGTAATTGTCTCTTAAAAAACAATAATTTTTAACAATTGACATAAAAATAAACATTTTGAACTTAAATATAACAAAAAATTACACATTTTGATTTTTTTTGCTAGAAATGACATGTCAAAATTACAATTTTTATAGGAAAAATTTAACAAAAAATGGTTAAATGATAGCTTTTTTGATGAATTTCATGTCAAAAAATAATAATAATCGTAGTTTTTTTCAAAAATAATGATTCACATAAAAATTAAAGTGAAAATCACATAATACAAATATTAAACATATAACAACATTAATTGAATACTTATTCTTCTCATAAAATGTCAAAGTCAAAACATTACAAGTATAACTAATTAATAGTTTTACAAAAAATGAGTTTGATTTCCAAGCATAACTTAAATTTAATTAATAATATCACGTAACCCAAACTCTTCATCCTCTAGAGTTTCATCATTGTCTTCTTCCACAATATTTTATGCTTCATTTTGCTCATTTTCCTCTTCTGATGGATCTTTGATGTGTGTGAATCTCCCAATGTATGCCTTTCCAATCATTCCATCTAATGATGGTTGAGGTTCCTTTGCCTTTTTTGCCACAAGTGATTCATTAAAATTCCCTTACCTCAACCCAATTTATTGCATTGCATCTGGAAGAAATTGAAGAGCATTAATTCTTTGTTGAATAAATTTGCACTGTACTCTGTCTTTTTCAATGGAAATGCAATTTCTTCCTTTTTGTAGGCAACATGCTAGTGTTGTACCTAATCATCAAGCACAAAAGAAATAATGAAGTAAATTAGTATAATGACATATAAATTAAGAAAGAAAATATTGAAATTCAATTATGTATAATAAAACTTACCTAGGCTTGAAAATAAACCAGAACCCAATCTCATTCATTTGAACATGAGTATATAAGATAGTTAATCAATGACTATGGTTTTTATAAATGTTAACTATTTCTCATTTTGCTTCTTTATCTTCATATGTTAGGTTTTTCACAACAGCATCATAAACCAGTACTTGGCTATGACTCTTTCCATCTACCTGATTAAGAAGCATAGACTTATAGCTATCATCTTTTGTCCAACTTTCAATATGGATGAACTCACAATCATTTATAACTGGTTGATATTCACGGTTAAGAAGATTTGACTTTTGCCTGCAACACGAAATAGTAAAAGTTCAATTAACTTGTACATAAATGAAATTTTTAACATAAGTCAACCATACAATGTCAACGTCTTATCATGTCATGTGCATCCTTGAGTTTGCTTTCCCCTTGAAGTTTGTCAATAATCTTGTCAATTGTGTGTCTAAATAAAATGTCACAAATCTCCATAATGGTGATGATGTGACTTCTACAAATCCCGCAACCACTTTACTAAAAGCTTGATAACTATAAGGGTCACTATCATAGTCAATGTTTGGGATATTGAAACTTTGGGGAATATCTACAATAACTAGGGAATAATCCCTTTTGTGTATGATTTTAGAAATGTCTTCACAATCATCTTCTACTACTTGATATTGATTAGTTTCGAGCCCATTTCAAATGAAATGAGTAAGAGTTGGATCAAGTTCAACATTCCTAAGACGTTTCTTTCTCAGTCTTTCAATCTTAATTTTTTTCAATAAAGGTTTTGAAACTATATGGTGCTTCATTTGCATCCTTCCTCATCTTTAATAAAATAAACAAATATATGTATATGTTTAAAAAAAAAATAGTATACAGATGAATAAAAATGAATGTATAAATCAACATACCT
The DNA here is from genome assembly GCA_000404065.3 of Pinus taeda. Classification (NCBI taxonomy): domain Eukaryota; kingdom Viridiplantae; phylum Streptophyta; class Pinopsida; order Pinales; family Pinaceae; genus Pinus; species Pinus taeda. The sequence goes on from APFE030689080.1 coordinate 285,643, forward strand.
TTTTAAATGCAAGATAAAAATATTTCAATGTTGATGTAGAACTTGAAGCTGGGTAGTAATGTACAACATCATCCCAACTATCTTCATTCAACAATTTAGCCATTTGTTCTTGTATTTTCGAGTAAACTTTGTGACTAAATATATAAAGTAAAAAAAAAATTAATATAATGATTATGTATAACAAATACTACCAAAAATAATATGTTATATTTAAAAGAATGGGTTTCTGTAGATGCTTTTGTAGACACTGGAGGTTCAAACAATCTAGCAAGACCTTTTTTTTCTAAATCCTTGTGGAAGCCGTTGAAAAACATATTGGTTTCAGAAACAATTGGAGGATCTGTTCAGCTCACACATTATGTAGATAACATTTCCTTAAAAGTTGGGGGGAGTGTAATAAAAATTTCAGCGATCCAGCACTACGACCCTTCAGCTAGTTTAATGCTAGGCATGCCATTTATAAACTCTAAGCTACCTGTTACTATCAGCCAAGATAAGTTGATAATAAATTTGAAGAAAAGAGCTATCTCAGTGCCTAGACTAAGCCTTGCAAACTCTGAAGTTAGGTATGAAAATAGTCAGAAAAGAGTAGGTACTAGAAGGCCAGTAAAAGATTCAGACGACTGGCAAGAAGTCCTACAGTTTTATGAAGCCAGAGCAGAAAATAAAACAAAACAGTTAGCTTGCATTGATACAAATTGGTCTACAGAGCATAAAGATATATACCAAAGACTTCTAAAGAGCTGCTCAGACAACCCTCATAAATTTTGGGAAACTGAAAGTCCGATGCAGGAAATAGTCACCTTACATGACAATGGAGTAAAAGGGAAAATGATTCCATGTACACCATCTGATGAACAAGAAATTCGGAATCAGATTAGTGAATTACTAAAAATGCATTAATTGAACCTAGCGAATCCCATTATGCATGTTCAGCATTTTTAGTAAGAAATCATTCTAAGATAGTAAGAGGAAAACCAAGAATGGTTATTAACTATAAACCTCTTAATGCCATTACTCAGAATTTTAATTATCCATTGCCAAGGCCAGAAGTTATTATGCAGAAAATTCAGCATAGTAAGGTGTTCAGCAAATTCGACATGAAGTCTGGGTATTATCAAATCCAGATCCAGCCAGAAGACAGACACAAAACAGCTTTCATATGTCCAGCAGGATTTTATCAGTGGAAAGTTGTTCCATTTGGTCTGAAGAACGCTCCAGCCTTTTTCCAAAGAAGGATGGATTATATTTTTGCTAAATATGATTTCATAGTTACATATATAGATGATATATTAATTCACAGTCCAGATGTACATACTCACTTAAAGCATTTAGAGATTTTTCTTGAAGAAGTTAGAAAACATGGGATTGTTCTGTCAGAGAAAAAGATGTCCTTATTTCAGGATAATATTGATTTTTTGGGGATAAATGTTGTTAATGGTGCTATTCAAATGCAGCCCCATGTGCTAACAAAGTTAACACAATTTCCTGATGAATTGAAGGACAAAAAGACAATTCAAAGATTTCTTGGAGTTCTGAACTATCTCCACAAATAAATCCCAAATCTTTCAGAAAAGACAGCCCCGATTAGAAGATACATCAATCAGGGATGGTCTGAAGAAGCCACTGAAGCAGTAAGAAAGCTTAAAGAGGAATGTCAGCATCTACCAAGGCTTCAACCACCAGGTGAAGGTTTACTTATTTTACAAACTGATGCTTCACTTGACTTTTGGGCAGCTGTATTGTTAGAACAACGGAAGAACAGCGAAGGGGAGATTGAAGAAAATTTGTGTGGATATGCTTCTGGGGAATTTACACCAAGTCAGAAAAATTACTTCATAGCTGAAAAGGAGACATTGGCAATATTCAATGGTATTCAGCGCTTTGAGGTATATCTCACCCCAGTAAAGTTTTTTATCAGAACAGACTCTAGAAATTTTAAATATTTTCTGTCCACTAAGATTTCAAGACAAATTGCAAAAGGCAGAATTTTAGCCTGGCAAATTTGGTTCCAGCAGTTTGACTTTGAGGTTGAGTGGATTCCAGGCAATTCCAATTTCTTGACAGATTCTCTGACTAGAGATATGAACAAGATGTATATAACCTGTAAATATTCAGTTTTTGAAATTCCAGGTAAAAAACCAAAAGATGATAGTTTTGCTACATTTGTAGATAGATTCAGAATTTTGGAAAATCATGTCAGTTGATTAACAGATGAGATTAAAAAGGTAGCAGGTTTCAGACTCAGAAGAAACATGTGGATTTGAAATTGTCAGGCATGGCAGTCAAAGAACCTAGGCATTTCCTTAGGGCTAGACGACAATTTCGTAAAAGTCTTTTCTTTGCCAAATATGAAAGTCAAGCTTTTCTTCAGAAGTTTATGTGATCTATGGTCTAGCGTCTACACAAAAGAAATGATCTGGACTCTCATGGTTTTAAATTATTACCAGATCATAGAAGGTGTTGATTTTGCACTCAACTTTTTTACAGGTGCCAAGGTTCTAGATCTAGAGGAAGTTCCCATGAAAGAAGAAATGATAAAATATTTGGTATCATTAAAAATTCCCGACATTTTTGAAGAATTAGAATCAGCATTCCCCCAAAGGATTGATGAGAATTATGCAAATATTGATTCTTTCCTTCAGTATGAGATCTTTGAAAATTTTGCAGATTGGGAGATCAGAGGAGGAAAATGTACAAAGATTCAAGTTACCAGAGTATCCCAGTGCATACAAAGAACGGTGCAATATTTAAAAACTTTTGCATATCCCTGGGATTTTCATAGTTTAAGAATCAAAGATAACATTGAACCAAATCCTTTTACTCAGAATTTTAGTCAAGAAAGGATTGGCAGTATTGAATCTGGTAAGAATCAAGAATTGATTAAACAACATGCAGAATGGTTTCATGATTTTGGAAATTTAAGACTGGTAGAGAAGTTGCAAATTTTGAATAAACTTGATGGATTACAGGGACAGCCTAAAGCACTAAAATTCATAATTAATCGGAAGGCATTAGTAACCATCTCAGTCTTATCTCCAAATTGGAACAATAATGTCATCCACTTGATTAGTTTAATGATCTCGAAAAGAATATGCACATCAATAATCTTTGAACTAGGATGGCAACATAAAGATGTTTTAAATGAAAATTGTCGGTTGTGGATCCAGCATGCGATTGAAAGCTCCACTAATATGTTCCAGATATTTAAGTGGGAATTATTAGATGGAATTGAGCTGGCAGTACAGAGATCACCTGCGATCCGAAGTGCTTTTAAAGATTCATTTCTTGATATTGAAGTTAGTGCTCTCCCGTTCCTGAATAAATGGGAAAAGCAAGAATTGATGCATACCTCTCAGCAGTCGGGCCTACATAAGATAAAGACGAAGTTCAACATAGGAGAATCATCATCATTAGCATCTCACCAGACACCAATAATGCAAGCAAAAGACAAAGCCGAAATGACGGATGCACAAGATCCAAATGATGGAACCGACGAACAGTATAATCGACTCATGAATCGGTACCATCAACAGATGTTAGATGAGTACGAACAATCTCCAGCATCGTCCGAAGAAGATTTGTGGGAAACAAGAAGTCCGACATGGTAGAATCTTTGTCAGCAATGTGATAATGTTGGTCACATGTTGTGACATGATTCCTTTGTACAGAAAAGATTGAGTAGACACCGTCGATGGAAAAAGATACCGACAGGACCCTCAATTATTTTCTTTTGACGTCAGTTTTTAGATAGGCTTAGTTAGATTAAATATATATAAGAGAGTGTTGGTGGATCATTCAGATCATCCTGATCATTCGAGCAGTTTCGTGCTTCATTTCGAGCTGAGACTCTCTGTTGTAATATGCTTTGTGTATTTGTTGCTTTACTTTATTAATATCGAAGCCCACTGGGCCGCCTGTCTGAGGACAGTTTCTGTAATCCGAAAGAGGTTTGAGCTGTAAGGCGCTTGAGTGAAGCCCCGTGGAGAGAGGTCGTGTGGAGACTCGCGCATGGTCGCCTAAGGATTGGATCTCTGTTTTCAGAAGTGTTGTTTGGGAAGCGACTTTTTAATCAGAAGTAAGTCTGAATGCATGAAAGCTTCATCATTTATGTTTGATCTCTGTTTGAATGGTCAGAGTCATTTGAAAGCTTCATCATTGATCTCTGTTTGAAAAAGATTGTTAAAACAGATAGTTTAATTTACATTCACACGAGATAATATTGTTTTACAAGTTTTTCATCCTTCACTCCTTGCAATTCTCTCCATGGTATGATAGTTATATCTTCTAGAAGCTGCTTTATTTTAGAACTTGATTTACTGTTGCTACATATCAATGGTTTAGACTTTTTGACATTCCGGTTTTTAATGTCAACGTTCTCGCACATGCTAAAAATCTCATTAATCAATTCCTATATCTCTCCAGTACTAAATTCCAACTATAAAATGTTATCAATACTTTTGAATATATCAGAATGTACTTTTCCGCATTTTGAATTGATTTTTTCCTCAATTTGATAGCCTATTTCCATACAATATTCCTTCTGAAATTCTAGACTAACATTTATCTTATCCTCACCACATTTTTCTTCAAATTTATTATGAATAAATCTAACCCTTTGGATGAAAGTCATAGACATCCTATACTCATTATATGTGTTATGACCACATGCCAATAACTTTGCTTATGTATCAGATAAACCAGCATAAATGATACATTTCATTATTTCAAGACGTAGGTTATTGGAATATTCCTCCATCAATTGTCTTTGAGCTTCTACAGAATGGTTCCCCCCAAGCACATAATAATTGTATTCAAAACATTTTGACTTATCAAATGCTTCTTTGTTGGGAACTTGAACTGGATCAATAAGAAAAAAATAATCAACCACATGAGCATATGGATTGTACCTCATCAATGTCTTCAAGTTGTGAACATGCAAGTGGTGTGGCTTTCTGATTTGATATTTAAATTGTCCTTCACTTCGCTTATAGATTTGTCTGACATTAAGATGAAATGTACAACCACCCTCAATTAAGTTTGCCTTTGTCAAGTTATGTCTAATAACATTTTGTTTTGTTTTAATAATGCCATCCTCTAAATGAACTCCTGGTGTAATGATTTCCCCACTTTCTTTTGAATTTTCACTAGGATCTTCACTGTTGGCCTTGACTATTTGAAAATGTTCAACTTTTATTTTCTTCCTCATCTTTTCTTCTACATAAGTAACATTCTCATCTTCAACTAGGACAGAGACATTCTTGGGCATTTTTACGTGTGGTCTTTTATGGCTCTTCTCCTTTTTAACACCAGTTCTAATCTCATCCTCAGTAATGGAAACATATTCTTTAGCGTCGGTTTCAACTTCCTCTTCTTCAAAAGTAACATGTCTACATTTGCTAGATTTATCCACAATAGGCATTCTTTGTTGATCCCTTGGATGTAGTTTTTTAGCATCATGAATTACTATTTTTTGCTTAGTTTCCATATCTTCTTCTGACCTTGAGTAGAAACTATTGACAACATCCATAATATCTTCCTCTATGAAATAAATGTCTCCCAACATAATTGAAAAATTTTCAATAAAATTTGGTCAAACAAAATATCATATGTCAATAAAAACTAAGTTATAAAATTATAATGTTACAGTTACAATAACGCAAAACACATAAATATAAATAACATTACTTACAATATCTTGTGCAATCTCATTTATGATTTGTTTGCACATCTTTGTAGATTCCTTTTTCGTGTCATACATTGACAATGATAATTGATATTTAATCTTGTCATGAGGCTTGGGTGATTTTGTAAGTACATAAAAAACTTCAGTGTCTGGTATCAAACAGATGTCTAGTACTTTTCCCAGCACCTCATAAATTCCATTATCGTTAGAGATATCAACGTATAAATATATTTGCAGGTGTTGTTCGCCTTCTCTATCTTTTACATACCATATATGTTCTGTATGATCCACTTATTATGATCCTTCTAGTAAGAAATCATCATATTATCATTTAAGGAACTTGATTGATTTGTAGTTATTAGCTCAGGTTGGCTCGTTCAAGAGTATTTTTTGAGGATCCACCCTTACTTTAGTAGTCTTTGGTCCAGAAAGATTTAAAGAAATCTTCCTCAATGTCATTTTCCTGCAAAAAATATACACATATATATAAATTAGTAAATTACTAAAAAAACAATAGTTCAAGTAAACAATGGGCTCGTGGGAGTGGAGGCCCGATTCTAAGAATCGGCCTTCACCCTTGGCGGGCTAGGCCATAGGGGTGGGTGTTGCCGATGGGCACGATCGGGCCCACCACTCCCACTATTGACGTAGTGGTCTCTTGCCTGCCGGGGGCCTGTCGAGTAAGCCTGGCTCATATAAATTTTTAATTTCTAAAGAAATCTAAATTTCATCAATAAAAAGTTAAATATTATTTTACTGGAATGTGATTTTTGTCTAGTATTTTACACGAAGATAACAACCCAACTGACACATAACTACTAGTAAACCTATGGGAGTTTAAGACTTGCACACAGCAGAAGGGAAACTAAGCTTTCAAGTGCGATAATCTTCCGTTGAATATGTTGATAACAATGTAGATGCACCACAAAATCTCCCCAAGCCTTTTCACAAACCTCGAAAAGCCTTGATGTGATGTGAGGAATAGTAATAATGAAATTTATGATATAACGGAAATTACGGAATTGTTTTACCGCATGGTGAATGTGGTATTAATTTGTTTTTATAAAAACTTTAACATATAAATATTGTTATGGCGATATAGTAATTTATGATAAAGTGAACATTACGGAATGGTTTTACCGCATGGTGAATGTGGTATTAATTATTTTTATAAAAACTTAACATATAAATCGTGTTATGGCGATATAGAAATTTATTTTAAATGTGTGATAGAAGATATAATAAAAATTAAAAGAAATATTCAATTGTCTAGTAAATGTTATATATTTTAAGTAAAAAAATAATTCAGGTAAAAAAATTAGTTTACAATTTTAATTTAAAGATTAATTTCATAAGAAAATTTTAGTTAAAAATTTTCAATAAACTGTAGAAGAAATTTTGGAGGGAAATACATGAAACGAAATTTTTGGAGGGAAAAGTTTTGGCGAAAAATTTTAGAGGGAAATTTTCATTCTATAAGCTATATATTATCATTAGGAGAGAGTGAATTTGTATCATTCAACCTCTTTTGTTTGAAAGGCATGGATTCTTCTGATAGTGAAGTTTCGCTTTGTGAAGCATCAACATCTTCGTCGCGTAACAACTCTATTCATATTGATGAATATAACAGAAATTCTTTCACTATGAATAGAGAGTCAAATCTTCCACTTAGTCCTAATGCTAAGGACTATGAGAGCAGCACTGATGAAGGGAAAGATGAATAATTTCAAATAAATAAAGAGTCAAGGTTTCCACTTAGTCCTAATCCTATGGACTATGAGAGCAACAGTGATGAAGAGCATGATGAAGATTTTCAAATAAATAAAGAGTCACGATTTCCACTTAGTCCTAATCCTATGGACTATGAGAGCAGTAGTGATGAAGAGCATGATGAAGAATTTCAAATGAATAGAGATTCACGGTTTCCACTTAGTCCTAATCCTATGGACTATGAGAGCAGCAGCAATGAAGAGCATGATGACTAATTTAAAATAAATAAAAATTTGTGATTTCCACTTAGTCCTAATCCTATGCACTATGAGAGCAGTAGTGGTGAAGAGTATGATGAAGAATTTCAAATGAATTGCGACTCACGGTTTCCACTTGGTCCTAATTCGATGGACTATGAGAGCAGTAGTGATGAAAGCCAGGATGAATAATTTCCAATAAATTGAGGGTCACAGTTTCTAGTTAGTCCTAATCTTATGGACTATGAGAGCAGCAATGATGAAGACCATGATGAAGAATTTCCAATAAATCGAGAGTCACATTTTCCACCTAGTCCTAATCCTATGGACTATGAAAGTAGTAGTGACAAAGGGCAGGATGATGAATTTCCAATAAATAGAGGGTCACATTTTCCACCTAGTCCTAATCCTAAGGACTATGAGAGTAGTAGTGACGAAGGGCAAGATGAAGCACTTAGTCTTAATGCTAAGGACTATGAGAGCATCAGTGACAAAGGGTGGGATGAAGCACTTAGTCCTAATCTTAAGGAACATGAGAGAAGCAGTGACGAAGGGCAGGATGAAGAATTTCCAGCGAGTAAAGAGTCACATTTTCCACGTAATCCTAATCCTATGGACTATGAGAGCAACATTGACAACTCACACGATAAAGAATATCCAATAAACATCAAGTCAATTTTTCCATTCAGTCCTAATTCTAAGGAATATGAGGGTAGCACTGAAGAAGGGAAAGATGACGAATATCCTCCAAGTCAGTATTTCAAAAACACAAATGATCATTGTGAGGATAATATTCCTCATAATGATGATGAAAATGCCTGTACAAATGATGATCCAATTATGGAGATGTTTCCAGTAAACATTGTATCGAGGAGTATGAGCAGACCTTTTTGTATCAATCCAAGATGTTCTAGTTATGCAAGGGGTAGAGCAGAATATCTCACGAGAAGAAGTTCTATCAGTGCTCTCATTTCAAGTGAATGTTTTCAAAATGATTACTTGAACCATATGGATTTCAAGTTTGCATTGGAGAAAAGAAAGAGATATTTGTCAATGAATAAAAGCATGAAAAATTCATATTTAGTGGGGTGCATGCAATCTACATTGTCAGGTTATGATTATCATATTGGGTCTTTATTTATCTGTTGAAAGGCTTTCAAAATGTTTCATTCAATGGGTAATTTTCGTTTGTCAACAATCCAAGAAAATTTGGAAAAGGATCCCACATTTTATTCAGAAGTACGTCATAAACAACAATTTGGGCCATTATCAAATACTGCAATGTCATGGATGAAAGACTTATTTTCAAAGCATGGAGAGTGTATGCCAAGAAGAGAGACAATACATATTCCAGATAATTTCTCAAGATGAGAAATCTACAACTTATACGAAGAATTTGCAGAAGGTGCTAAAGGAAATAGTTGATTTATTATATATAAATATTATGTGAAGATATGGAAGAAAGAATTCAACAATGTTTGTATTCCTAAGAAGACAAGGATGGGATTTGCATTACATGTGCTTCTTTTAAATCAAAAAGGGATAAATGTGAAGGGGCAAAAAAAGGTAATCATTCATAACATTAATTTTTAAAATTGTATAGTCATCAACTATGAAAATATATTTAGCAATGACTTTCTTTTATGTTGTGTAGATTCCATTGTCAAAGCACTTCAAGAGCATCGTGAACAACAAACAAGTGAAAAGAAAAAGTTGTACAAGCATCAAAAAAAGTGTTATGATAATCCAAATAAATAGTTGGGTTTGATAATTGATGGTATGGACCAGAAGAAAACACTTTTACCACATTTTGTTCGCACACCCAAAAATTTACAGGAGGAAAATTTTATTCAATATCACTTGGTCGGTTGTATTGTCTTCAATGGGAAAATGTTACCAAGGGTATACTTCACAACTCCTAATATTCATAATGATGCAAATATGAAAATAACCATAATTCATGATGTGCTTTCTCATTGGTTTGGTAATCTTCCTGAAGTTTTGTATCTACAATTGGACAACACTTAGTGTGAAAACAAAAATCAGATTATTTTTAGATATCTAAACATGCTTGTTGAATTGAGAAATTTTCAAAAGATAAAGGTTGGTTTCCTTCTTGTTGGGCACACTCATGACCATATTGATCAGATGTTTAGTCATTTTTCGGTCACATTGAGGAGGAAGGATGTTGGGAGCTTGCCATCATTAATTGAATGTATTAAGAAATCATACATGTCAGAGCCTATTTTTGATATGTTGGAAGAAATTGTTGACATGAGAAGGTGTATTCTTGGATCGCATGGTGAGGAGAAATGCATTAAACAACTTAATGACATTAGCTTCCAACATCAATTCATATCAAAAAAATTGATGGGAAAACACTAATATGGGGCGAAGTATTCAAATACTGCAGAATGGGCATTGTCATCAGGTTTGGCATTTTTGAATTTCATTCCAGATCATCCAATATTTGCGTCAAATATATTTTTATTACAATTAATTGTTGAAGGTCATAATGCACGCGGGCATAATAGAGATATAAATTACTCTGATTGCCTGGAAGAATTTAAAAAATGTATTAGATATACATATGAGTTCTTTGATATTGTTGATTCAGTTTGGTGGGAGTCTTTTTCAATAATCAAAGTGATATCATTTCAAGAACAACAAATGAAGATATATCTTTGAAAACTCCATTTATTTGGCCACAAAATGTGTCAAATGAACATGAGGAAAGAAACATTATTGAATAGCAGCAATCTCAAGGTATTATTAATTCTTCGCATGTAGAGGAAAGAGAAATGTATATTGGTTCCAGAAGATCCCGTGCACAACGTGAAGCCATGGAAGCCCTTTACAGGGGTTCAATATAGGATATTAAGGAGGGTTGCATGATCACAATGCTAGCAGATGGAGATCCCAATGGCTATCCATGATGGGTTGCTAAGGTTATAAAGGTCAATACAGAAAATGAAGATGTTGCAGGTGTTGAAGTACATTGGTATGCCACAAATACACACCCATCCAATGGTGTGTACAGGCCAGAGATGGTAGTTGATAAAAAAATGGCGGAAAGAGAAAAAGAAAGGGTACAAATATAAATCGTCGCTGCACAGACCTCTTAAAATTGGAGGATGTTGACATACTTGTTTATGACTTCAATTTAACAAAGAGAAGAACTCTTCGCTTCAAGACGATAGATATTCTGAAGAGGTTGTTGCTAGAAGAAATAGTGTTGAGATGGGAGTCTGATGAAACCAGTTGTAGACCCAGAAGAATTTTGAAACCTGAAATGGTGGGCATGCATGTTGACTCAGATGGGGCACTAGTTGATGAAAGAGAAGAATATGGAACATCTTCCTCTACATCCAGTCATTCATCTAAAGATGTGAATTATGATGGTGTGCAAGAAAATATGAGTGATTTTGAATAATTATCTAAGACAGTTTATATAACTAATGTTTGCATCGTATCTTGAAATAAAAAATTTGATTTCCATATGATGTTAAATGAAGTTATGAGTCATTTTTATGTTTGTTGGGTTATATGTTTTAATTATGATGAGTTTTATTGTTTATAATATATACAATACAACAATAACTTAGAGATATAATTTATGTTTCATTCAATCTACAAGTATTGACATTTTGATTAATTTATTCATGTACTTTTTTTCATAATGTCATGGTTTAAATGTGTTGAAAACTTAGAGTTTTTTAATTCTATGGTTGAAAATTTTCAAAAAAAAATTATCTTTAATGTTATGGTTTAAAACAATTAGAATTTTAGCGATCTTTAGTGTCATGTTATTATATATTTAACAACATGGATGAAAACTGATGGAATTTTAATGTGTTTCGGATCCCGTTATTTTATCTTTATCATCATTACTAAAAAATGTTGAAATTATACCTGGGAATGAAAAATGTTATTCTACCAAAAACATTAGTGTGTTTTTTCCTCAAAAACAATTGGCTTTTGCACACACAAAAAATGGTTTTACTGCCATTTTTTAAATATGTTGAAAATTAACCCTAAAAATAGCATCGTTCCAATATACACAATTTTCGTTTTTAGCATTGTTTTTTATGTTTTTTTGGGGTTTTTTGTCTAGAGTTCCCATTTTGAGTTTATAGTTCTCGTTTCAAAGTATACATTGTTCAAGTGAATCAATTTTGTAATGATCGGAAAGAAATCTATGTGCCAGGAATAATGTTGGAGTAAAGATAAATTGGCACTAGCAAGGATGTTTCTTCCATGTGTTGATGAACTAATACAAATGGTGGGGAGAATATAAGCAACAATATCAAAGAGAATTATTCTCTAGCTATTGAAACAGTTGAAGCTAAAAGCCAAAGCCGAAGCCAAAATCAATACCAAAATCAAAGCTATAGCCAATAGTCAAGAGCCACATTAAGGAGAAAAGGGGATAGGAGGCAGATTTCTAAAAGAGCTTGGTTCCAAATATTGTATAGCCAAGAATCTCAAATGAACACTAGGTTTTCCTATGAATCAAGAGCCATATTTAGGAGAAGCAGATAGAAGGCAGCTTTGTTAAAATAGCTTGGTTCCAACTATTGTATAGCCAAGAAACTTGAGTGAATTCTAAGTTTTTCTTAGTGATAAGAGTAGATAGGAGAGAAAATTTAATTATTTTTGTTTTAAGTTAATGCACAAAAACATCAACCTATATTGTAATCTACATCTTGACTAAGAATTTATTGGAGCCTAGAGAGTCTTCCCTTGTTTGTATTCTCGTTTGGGTTTCCTTGATAATTACTATGTCCATTCATGTGTTTTCTTTCCTTCGTTCACTATCATGAATTTAGTCTTATTACATTAAATGACTTTGTAAGAAGTCTTAAAATATCTCATTTACCAATCACAAGCATTCACATGAGAGCATAATGAACCAGCAATAACATTTTTTCAAAGTGTAAATAATTTTTTCAAGTTCAAAGAATAATTGAGCTTCTAGGTTGATGAGACAAACTAGCAATAGGCCTATTGTTTACCCATCAAAAATAATACCTGTAAGTCTTACCTATTTCACTATAACCAATCAAGTTTCTTCATTTCTCATTGAAAATAGGAACATATGCATCACAGCCAAAGAGTTGGTTTTATTCTACCCCAAGCTTCTTAAGGAAACTTATCTTGGCCAATGTTGGATGGAATCATGTTTGATAATACAATCCACAATATTTACATTTTCACCTAAAACTGAGAATTCAAATTCTTCGAAACATATACCTAGCCATCTCCATAAGAGACATATTTGTCTTATTAGCCACCTCATTTCGGAGAAATGTCTAGGGAATAGTATGTTGCCTTTTAGTTCCAATTTTCTTATAATAAAAAATCAAAAATACTGTTCACATATTATTTTCCATTATCAATGCTCAAAATCTTAATATATTTACCAATTCTTTTTTTTAACTTTAAATTTTTTGAACTTGCCAAACATTTCATTTGCTTGCCCCATAAAATAAATCCAAATCCTTCCACTAAATTCATCAAATAATTTCAAAACATAGTCTAAACTTTACCCAATGGTCCCATAAGATCAGTAGGCGGAGTGGAATCTTAACTCTCCATGATTTACTCTTCCACTAAATTCATCAATGAACTTCAAAACATACCTAAGACTCTACAAGTTTGTCCCATTAGTCCCATAAGGTCACTATGAACTAGACAAAGTGGAATTTTAGCTCTCCATGATTTACTCTTCACAAATTTTACGAGATGACACTTACCACCCATGCACCCTTCACAAACTTTGTTCCATGAGAAGTTTTTGGTGGATTATATACTATGTATAGGTTGTTCTTTGATAAATATAATTTCCTAAATTTTTGTGCTATATTGTGCTCATATCATATAATTTTTCATCTAAGGGATTCCCATGGGAGATAATCCCACCAAACTTATAAATGTTATTTTCAACATAAACAATATCAACATTTTAAAATTGTTTATCAATACCCATTGCGTAGCAGCTTTGTTTATAAACAAAAAAATATTGTAATCACTGCATCTATAGTATTTTTATTGAGAAAATTGCTTTTGTTATAACTAGTGCCCAATGAAACCAATTTGTTTTCATTGTACAACATGTGCAGATTCACACTATAACCAATAACCCATTCAGATTTATTAAACATGTATATTTCAAAGCAACACAAAGAGAAATATCTTTTTCTTTTATAGGTTTATGATGGTTTGAAAATATGCCTTACTTGCATTGAATGTGCATTTATTTCTCGTGGTAATCCTTCACATAATGCCCATGCTTCCCACAATACAGAGAAATATCATTAAATATATGGTGTTATTTATTTTATTCATACTTCTTCAAAAAGTAACTTCATTGAACACTAAATTTTATTTGATTTTCAATTAGTTTGGCCATGGAAAGAAGGACATGTCCCTTAACACTAGATTATTCCATTTTCTTCAGTACCCTTTAGCTAATAACATAGTAGTAAAATTATAGACAAACTTCTTTTCTTAAAATCCTTCTCAACACTCTCTAATTCAATGCTCATATCATTTAACTTGGTTAGAGATTTTGTAATAGCATGATCATCTAACAACTTTAAGTTATGCAAATCATTCATAAAATTTAAGATCCAAAATTCAATCATATTATTATTGAATTTCTTTATGTTTCTCCATATCACTGCCTGTTTTATTAAGTGATTTATTCTAGCAAACACATTATTAAATATATTTCAATAAAATAATTATTTATTTATTTTAAATCTATTTTTCCAATGTATTTTGCTCAATGAGATCTACTTCATTATTGATAACCAACTTGTTTAAGTTACTCATGGTAAAAAGAAATTCTATTTTACAGATTCATCTTAACTTTAAGGAATGAACCCAGGTTTATCATCATTTTTCAAGGAAAACAACAATGCCAACGAAGAATGCTAATGACTTCTTTAGACTTCTTTTCCTTTAGCTCTTAATTACTAGTATGAGAACCACTCTTAAAAAAACCTACATTTGCATTTTTTATTATTAAAGTTGAAGATTAAATTAAAAATAAAAACTACCTCATTCACAAAGAACAAAAAGCAAACTACTCAAACGTTTTCATCCATTCGCGTTCATGACAATGTCACCAATACCACATGGAATTCACTTATCTAAAGTCTTAAAACATAGATTTTTTGTGCTGTATAATGTATCTTTAATCAACTTATTCATTAATCAAATGGAAAAGCATTATGTTACATCTTTCTTTCCAAAAAAAAGGACTTAATTTCAATCCTTACTCAAATTCTAATTAATCACTACACATATTGACCTTGTAAACTTCAAAACAAAACAAAAAACATTACACCTTGTCGAGCACTACCTTAGTGGTTTCAACTTGGTGTTAGTAATTGCAATTAATGATATGTACTTATTGTAATATTGTCTTATTTCCATGACTCCTTCAATGATTAAACTTATTTACTTGCTCTAATTGGAATATCTCATCAAGCTATGGTTGAAGGATGCAATTTGTTGCCTTCTCTACATGTAAGGTAAAACTACAACAAGATACATGCAAATAAAGCAACTTATATGAGCGTAAACAACATTATTCATTTGTATCTCATGCAACAATTAATATTCGCAACAAATAATCCCTCAAAACCTTAGCATGCTTTGTGATGAATTTTTTATTACATTAATGAATGGTTAAAAAACTTCATTCCACGATCATACAATCCATTATGTAACTAAAAATTCATGTATTTTTGGTTAACCACATTACTTAATACCCTCAATCTCCAATCAATTAACTAAAAGTTACTCTATGTATCAATCAAGTAATGAAAACTTCCTCACCTAATGACATAATTAATTGGGGCAATTAAAATAGAAGTAGGATACACAAAGATACATGCCTAGAAGGGACAAGAACAAATAGATACATCTCTCTATAAATGGCGTTAAAAAATTGAAACTAAATTATTAACTTTTTGAAGTGATTATGTCTTCCCTTCCTAGCTTGAGGTTTGTGCCCTTTGTAATTTCTCACATGATGCAACCATAAACAAGCTTCACATCATTTTTTCTCCACAACATCAAATTTGCAACACACACTTTTACCAAAGTCACTACACAATTGACACAACCTAGTATTAAACTTGTTTTAGTACCATGAGAAAGAAGGGAGAAAGGTCAAAGATACAAATAAATTGAAACCTCGAAGATGCACCTGAAGGTACTATATGGATTTGTATTTGTAGTATAGTACATGCAAAGATCCAAGTCTTCAATTTTTTTGACAAACACATACAAAGTTAAAATATTGTAGAATATTCTAGGTTGTTATCTATAAAAAAAAATCAGCACACATTATAACCATTTCCTAATAAATATTACATCCTAACAAAAATATTTTATTTTTGATATGGCAAATCATTTGGAAGTTTTAAAAAATAGTATTAATTTCAATACAATGTAATTTAATGTGTTTGTAAATACATACTTCAAATGCAATTTTGAGAGAATTTCTTCAAAAATATTTGAATGTTTGTATCATGTCATTTATTAAAAAAAGAAAATTATAGCAATTATACCCAAAAATATAAGACAATAACAATTATACCCAAGAAATAAGAAGATAGAAATAGCTAAAAATGATTCAATTTATTAATATCAAAACCCTTATGATAGGGCAACACCATACATTCACTCCTTAAGGAAGGAGAACACTCCACAAGCCATATGCATGTTCATACAATAATCCTTGACATTCTTCCTTGACTCTGATACCACTTGTTATAGATCTAACCCGGAAATATTATATATTTGATATGAAAATATAAGATAATGCAAATAAACCCAAAAATAACATGAAATGATTCTTTATTGATCAAAACCCTTAAGGTAGGGCAACACCATACATTCACTCCTTAAGGAAGGAGAACACTCCACAAGCCATATGCCTGTACATACAAATCCTTGACAATTCCTTAACACCTCTCCATGTGGAGTCTCTAGCCTCTATATAGGCCTCATACATACAATACCATGGATCATTACCATGGTTCTCTTCATACCATCGACTAATACCATGGGCCCATTACCTTATTGCTAACTACTTGTGGTCCCTTACATGATATGGGTTAACCACCTCATTTATTACTATGGCCCATCTCATTATTACATTATTACCTTGGGTACCTCCCTTGGTACCCCATATTATCCCCCCTAGGTATATAACATTTCACCCCCCTTAGCATGTTTCGTCCCCGAAGCATGGGAAGAACACAAATAATAAGATCTACTAAAAAAAGTAGTCCACTAGTGCCTTGCACATGCATCTAGCCATCCAAGAGAAAGGTGAACCCTCGATTTCGTTGGTGCCTCGCTCGCTTGAGATGGAAGTTGACCGTGGTAGCTCTTCTGTGTTGATGTGTAGTAGGTGGATCTTCGCTCCTCTCTATCTGTCTTGCGGGGGTTGTTGTCTTTGTGACTAATTGGTTGCCATCTTGATGGTTGTCTTGCTAGGTGATGTGGATGATGATATGTTGAAGTTTTAACCCACGGTGTCTTTTTCTTTAATTCACCCTTTACTGGAGCCTGACTTTTATCTGGTGCATGTTGTGGTGCTTGTTGTGGTGTCTTATCTTCCAATATTACTTCACCCACTGAACCCTCAGTAGATGTGTCAACACATGTAACTTTTTTGGCTTCAGCCTCTGTTTGTGTCTGATTGTCGACCACCAACTACTCATCATCTGATATGTCAATCCCTGGAACATCTTCTGCGTCAACTTCCGTGGACTCTACCTGTTTATTGATGGAAATATCCTGTAGTGTAATTTTATTTTTTTTATACCAGAGCTTCAGGAATTTCTTATGCACATTAATATTGATAGTACCCACTAATTCCATCCAAGGATATCCCAAAACAATATCCATATTATCCATCTCTAAAGTATAAAAATCACCATGCAACACATACTTATCCATAGAAATCTTCAAATCCTTATACACTTGAACATCCTCATCATCCACCTGTGTGTGTTCAATGTGTTTTGCTGGAATTTGCAATTTTTTTGCAAAATTAACATTGATGAAATTATGCTTGCAACTAGGATTTATAGAAACAATGATCTTCTCTTTCTAAATCAATCCATGAACCTGCAATAAGGAGATACCAGCATAAAATAACCCTTTAGGTTCATTGGTTTCCTTATTTAAAATAAAATCTTTGCTAGGTTGTGTGTCTGTCTATGTGAGCTTATCCACACAATTAGCTTTACAGTCAAAGTGGTCCATAAGATCTTTTGTGAATGTGTCCCAAGTCAAGGGCCTTCGATAGCAACGTTGATGTCATTGCCACCATTGCCATCTTTCATTGTCCAAGTACATTTTTCCCACACTCAACTGAGTCTCATCATCCATGATGTAATTCAATCTAAAATATTTCTCCATTTGTGCTAGCCATTTGTCTGGATGAGAGCCATCAAATTTATACAAGTCCCTGAAATTTTGACCTAGGGCCGCCATCACAAAAAAAAATTGGCAAAAATTTCAAATCTGCGCTACAACTCTCCCATCATCACCAAAATTTCTGCAAAAAAAAAAACTGATTTTAAATCAGCGATATCTCCCTCATCCGAACTCCGATTCAACTGATTTTTTTTTTTTAAATTGGTTATTTTTTCACAAATAATCCAGATCTACAATTATATTTTGCAGATCTTGCACAAGGAAGTCCAGATCTGTGCCGCAAACTCACTGCCCTGAAAAATTGTCTGCAACCCCACTGATTTTTAGATCAGCGATTTCTCCTTCATCCGGACTCCCATTCAACCGATTATTTTTTTTTTAATCGGGTAGAATCCAGATATGCAATTAGATTTTGTAGATCTTGCACCAAAACATACAGATCTGATCTGCAAACTCGCCGCCCCCGAAATCCTGCAAAAATAATAAAATAAAATAAAAAATTCTCCACTTTTTTGCCCAATAAAGTGCTCTGATACCACTTATTGTAGCTCTGATACCACTTGTTATAGATCTAACCCAAAAATATAAGACAATAACAATTATACCCAAGAAATAAGAAGATAGAAATAGATAGAAATGATTCACTTTATTAATATCACAACCCTTATTGTCACTCCCCCAAGCCTACGGTGGTCTTCCAACCATGCCGGCGAGGTGCGGCACCACCCCACACTTTCTTTTTAACAATACTTATGTGTGCGGACTACGCCTAATTCACAACCGATACTTAGTTTGTTTTTCGCAACCAAGTAAAATGCATTAAACCTTTATATCTATGAAGCCCATACTCATTCATTATCACAACAATCATAAAACATCAATTGCAATATATAAAGGGGAGGGGAAACTCCCGAACAGTCTGCCCAACAATATATTATATATCAGTTTTTCAAGAGTACAATGAGCTAGTGTGCTTGGCAAACTCCAAGCCAACACTTAGCCAATTTTACAACACAAGGCAACCTGCTTTTACATAGAGAATCTGCACCTTTATACCATGAGCGGGTGCCCACACACGGGTCACCAAGACGCTCGTACAACCCTGCACAATTCTGCACTTCAACCTGTTCATACGACCTTCATGCATCAACCATAGTCCAAGAGCTAACTCTGCGCATTCACGCCTTTATGCGCATGAGTTATGCGCACTTTTGCGCTATGCCTCTTCCCTTATGCGTAGAACGAAGAGAGAACAAGTTCGAATGTGTCTTTTTCTTCAACGCTTCATGCGTATATATACGGTGGCTATCGTGTGTGAGGGGTGGGTGAAGCCCCTTGCCCGACGCCCAAATCCTCTACACGAAAGCCCTCCATGCACCTGCACTACCGTCGGCTTCCATATGTGAAGTCGCTCCCATAACCGGCGTATAAACTTCAACGCTTCTCACATGTTGTTCATCGTTCGGTCGCTGTCCACCTTACGTCGCATACAGCTCGTGGAAATGTCGCAGGCTCGTGCAGCGCACCCGTCGTTTGCGTCCACCCAGGCGCCCTCCGTGTGCGCCTACCCGCGCGCCCGCGCCCTCCATCGTGT
>APFE030689080.1:305492-342003 GCA_000404065.3 Pinus taeda
CGCCCAAGTCGCCCGACGTTTGCCGGGGCGCCCATCGTGTTTGTGCCCGCCCGACGGTTCGCCCAAGTCGCCCGACGTTTGCCCGGGGCGCCCATCGCGTTTGTGCCCGCCCGACGGTTCGCCCAAGTCGCCCAACGTTTGCCCGGGGCACCCATCGCGTTTGTGCGCCCGTCGCACCGTTGCCTACCTGAGGTCCTTACATCCTCCTCCACCTAAAGTCGTTGTCGTCCTTGACAGCATCCCAACTCCAAGCATCAAACCATGATGTTAACTCCCCTCACATATGGCAAACACCCCTGCAACATATGTAGGTCTCCATCTCCATCATGCTTCATCCAAGTGACTAACTGCCACCAAGATACTCCATACCAAGGTATGTCGTCAATGCCCATGACCATCGACCACCTGCCACAATGTCTCCATGTTGCTCTCCACCATGGAAGGCTGATCCCTTCAATACCAAGCTACATGTCCATTGAAACAATGCGTCCTCCATCATGTCATCAACTCCATCATGTGCAAACTTCCCATGATATGTCAACAAGTGTTAACACACCACCACCATGTGCCAACATCTCATCAAACTGCCAAGTGCTCAAAGAGAACACTTCTCCATCAAGTGTCAAGTCAAGTGTTTCAAGAGAGCACCTCATCATCAAGTCAAGTGCCTCAAGAGAACACCTACCTCCATCCATCGGTCCTTGTGAGTACCTCCATGTAGTCTCCTTCAAGTGTGTAGACCCCATAGCTCCATCTATCAGCACATTAGATCCCCTCATGTTTCGAACTAGTTGGGTAGCTAGTCCAACTATAAGCCCAAACCACAAGAATGCACATCCTTATGTCACCATCAGCCTTTCCCTTGACTTCTTGCTACATCTCGGACTCATTCAAGAATCTCCCATGCTCAGGTCCATCAAGTAGTCTCCATCCATCTGCAACATGATCAAGCCATGGCTTAGTTACACAAGAGTGTACAACCTCTCCACTAGCTCATACAAGTCATAACAGCATCTGCACAACATCCTTTGCTTCGGCATACTCCCATAGAATTTCCATGAGTGACACACCTACTCATGCTCCCACATAATGTCCCTGCATCAACTGTCATGCCCCATAACTCCAACCTGATGTCCATGACATTAGTTGTCCATGATGTCTAACCATGTAGACCTCATCTCAACATCTGGCCATCTGCACCCAAGTCTGCAATATGTAATAAAGAAGCCTCCTTCCAAGGCCCCTTGTATAGTTGGTGTGGTTCCTTCCCATCAAGGCCTCCACACCAACCTATCTCCAAGGTCATCTATAGAGAAAGGAGGGCGAGGAAGTTTCCTCCCTGACTCTCATCCACCCATGTGTCTGATTGATGTTGTGTCCTCAAGTAAGAATGCACAGCCTCAACCTCCTCACATGTACACCCAAGCTCCTTGAGCTTGTCCTTTGTCAACTGAAAGTCATATATGCCCATGGCATACCTGCAAAAGTCCATTATGCCAGAAGGATCTCTACCCTCATAATCCTCATCAACCACTGCCTCAGAAGTAGTACTAGGACTTCCTTCTTTTGCAACCCCATTGTGAAGATCATTAGTAGAAGATGTCTTTGTCAAGTGTTTCAAGGTTCGTGAGACCACCTTCTCACTTGCCTCATTTTTTCTAGCTCTTGCAATGAAGTCAATCAACCTTCCTTCCTTCGTTGTTTGAGTCATACTCCCAAATCCTCTTTGCTCCACATCCTCATGCTTCACATTTGGATCTTTGGGATACAAAGTCATAGAATTCATCCTTGGCCTATACCCCAAGCAACTCCTTCTATTCATCGGTACCATCATGGTTCTTCCTTCGGCTGTAATCAAGAGTATGTCTCGGTCCACCACCGGTATAGCTTGTGCAAGCCTCATGAAGTCCTGCCCCAACACCATAGAGTGATCATCCATGTCCACAACTCTCAAGTCCAACTTTCCAAACCACGATCCTACTTTCATCTGAGTGTCCTTCATAACACCATAAACAGCTTTCATGGTAGAGTTGACTGCTTTGAAAGCACTCAATTCCCTCTCCATTCTTGCTTTCTTCCCAAAAGACTTTGCTGCCTTCTTACTCAAGAAGCTATGCGTAGCCCCTGTATCAACCAAAGTTGCAAATCTCTTGCCCTTCACGGTCACCTGCACAAAACTCAGCTTCAAGGCATTACCTCCTTCTGTCTGCTTTGTCTTATGTCTTATATCAGCAACCTTCTTCAAGAATTCGGCCTCAGAAGTGTCAATTGGCTCATGCTCCAACTTGACTTCTTCTTAAGGTACTTCACCTCCTTGCTTGGCTTATCAAGGCAACCCGATCCTGGTCTAGCTTGAACTCCTTCAAGCTTGTCCTTCATCGACCTCTGCTCAAGTGCACCAACCAAGTGTCCATCGACTACTCTCATAGAACTCAGCTCTCGTACATCCTCTGGATTGTCACGGTAGTAAGTCCCCAGCCTGTCAATGTAATCAAGCTCCTCTTGATCAATCACAACGATCTTCTTCCCAAGAAGATTTCCTTTTATCTCTTCCTCAATCAGCTTGATTTCGGCCTCCAACTTGGCACTTTCCTTCCTTAAACGGGCTCTTTCATCAAAGAGCTCTTGAAGACCAAGACCACTCCGTTGGATCTCCTTATCAAGTTCCTTGAGTTCATTATCTGCCGTACTTCCACATTGGCTCCTGAGCTCTTCAAGTTCCTTCCTTAGTTCCGCACAGCCTTCCCGAAACTTCACGTTCTCGGCCTTCATCACAACCCAGTTAGAACTCCATTGTCTCATTCGTTCCAACACTTTGTACCTCAAGACTTCACCCGGTTCATGAATAGACTCACCTTTCGTAGGTGTATCCTCCATCTTACCCTTCAGTATTTCATCCGGCCCCTGCATAATGAACCAGTCCTTGTTTCACTTGAGTGTGAAACCACTTCCTTCACCTGCAAGTACCCGTCGTTTCTTCTTCATAAGCTTCAACACCCGGTTATCAGCCTGCTCTGATACCACCTGTCACGAAGTGCAGGTGTGTATCAGCTTCATCATACACCGGCTTCACTCGTCGTGAACCAACTCTGATAACACCTGTCACGCCCCCAAGCCTACGGTGGTCTTCCAACCGTGCTGGCGAGGTGTGGCACCACCCCACACTTTCTTTTTAACAATACTTATGTGTGCGGACTACGCCTAATTCACAACCGATACTTAGTTTGTTTTTCGCAACCAAGTAAAATGCATTAAACCTTTATATCAATGAAGCCCATACTCATTCATTATCACAGCAATCATAAAACATCAATTGCAAGATATAAAGGGGAGGGGCAACTCCCGAACAGTCTGCCCAACAATATATTATATATCTGTTTTTCAAGAGTACAATGAGCTAGTGTGCTTGGCAAACTCCAAGCCAACACTTAGCCAATTTTACAACACAAGGCAACCTGCCTTTACATAGAGAATCTGCACCTTTATACCATGAGCGGGTGCCCACACAC
Organism: Pinus taeda; assembly: GCA_000404065.3. Taxonomy (NCBI): domain Eukaryota; kingdom Viridiplantae; phylum Streptophyta; class Pinopsida; order Pinales; family Pinaceae; genus Pinus; species Pinus taeda. The sequence goes on from APFE030689080.1 coordinate 309,002, forward strand.
GGGTCACCAAGACGCTCGTACAACCCTGCACAATTCTGCACTTCAACATGTGCATACGACCTTCATGCATCAACCATAGTCCAAGAGCTAACTCTGCGCATTCATGCCTTTATGCGCATGAGTTATGCGCACTTCTGCGCTATGCCTCTTCCCTTATGCGTAGAACGAAGAGAGAACAAGTTTGAATGTGTCTTTTGCTTCAACGCTTCATGTGTATATATACGGTGGCTATTGTGTGTGAGGGGTGGGCGAAGCCCCTTGGCCGATGCCCCAATCCACTACACAGAAGCCCTCCATGCGCCCGCACTACCGTCGACTTCCATATGTGAAGTCTCTCCCATAATCGGCGTATAAACTTCAACGCTTCGCACATGTTGTTCATCGTTCGGTCGCTTTCCACCTTACGTCGCATACAGCTCGTGGAAATGTCGCAAGCTCGTGCAGCGCGCCCGTCGTTCGCGTCCACCCGCGCGCCCTCCGTGTGCACCTACCCGCGCGCCCGCGCCCTCCATCGTGTCGTCATGCACGCGCCCGTGTGCCCGCGCCCTCCGTGTGCGCCCGCCGGCGGTTCGCCCGCGCGCCCATTGCGTTTGTGCCCGCCCGACAGTTCGCCCAAGTCGCCCGACGTTTACCTGGGGCGCCCATCGCGTTTGTGCGCTCGTCGCACCGTCGCCTACCCGAGGTCGTTACACTTATGGTAGGGCAACACCATACATTCACTCCTTAAGGAAGGAGAACACTCCACAAGCCATATGCCTGTTCATACAATAATCCTTGGCATTCTTCCTTAACTCTGATACCACTTGTTATAGATCTAACCCGGAAATATTATAGATCTGATATGAAAATATAAGATAATGCAAATAAATCCAGAAATAATATGAAATGATTCTTTATTGATCAAAACCCTTAAGGTAGGGCAACACCATACATTCACTCCTTAAGGAAGGAGAACACTTCACAAGCCATATGCCTATTCATACAATAATCCTTGACAATTCCTTGACACCTCTCCATGTGGAGTCTCTAGCCTCTATATAGGCCTCATACATACAATACCATGGATCATTACCATGGTTCCCTTCATACCATCGACTAATACCATGGGCCCATTACCTTATTACTAACTACTTGTGGTCCCTTACATGATATGGGTTAACCACCTTATTTATTACGATGGCCCATATCATTATTACATTATTACCTTGGGTACCTCCCTTGGTACCCCATATTATCCCCCCTAGGTATATAACAGATTTGTATTTGTAGTATAGTACATGCAAAGATCCAAGTCTTCAATTTTTTTGACAAACACATACAAAGTTAAAATATTGTAGACTATTCTAGGTTGTTATCTATAAAAAAAATCAGCACACATTATAACCGTTTCCTAATAAATATTACATCCGAACAAAAATATTTTATTTTTGATATGGAAAATCATTTGGAAGTTTTAAAAAATAGCATTAATTTCAATACAATGTAATTTAATGTGTTTGTAAATACATACTTCAAATGCAATTTTCAGAGAATTTCTTCAAAAATATTTGAATGTTTGTATCATGTCATTTATTAAAAAAAGAAAATTATACGTGACTCTATCTTATGCATTAATAATAATAATAATATTTAAAATATAAAATCGTCTTACTAAAAACTCAAGCATTCACTTGCAAGATGCATGAATCCCATTGAGTTGAACATTCCATATGCTCATTTGAAATAAATGTGTGGAAACTTTGTCAATGTAGTTTTTTACACCATATGGTGCAAGAACTTTTGCAAGAAAATTTCACATATCTTTCAAACTTTGTCATTGACAATCTGTCTAAAAGATGCATAAAGTAACATTACATTGGATGAAGTGTGTGTTAGAGGAATTTTGTGTCTTTATTTTGTTCTTCTTGGTTTCACCATCATACATGTCATTGAAAATTTGAATTTACATATTAAATTAAAAATATATATATAAAAAGGGGTGGTGGTGGGTGACCACCCCCACCGCCCACACCCCTTACCACATATGACATATCCATATTTAGTTTGGGACCGACGGGGGTCGAACCCACTTGACCCATGTGGACGGCCCCCAATCAGGCGGCCCCATAATAGTACACAACCTTCCATATAATACAGCCCATGTACCATGCCATATAAGCGTACATCCAACCAACAACAAAAACCGCGCCCTCCATTTATTACACCAACAGTGCTTCCATTTGGTGTTAAAACAAATGTGCCCCAAACATAAATTTTCTGTTTTAAAAGTAATAAAAATAGGGAGGGGCGGCATTTGATCCCCCAACCCCTCCTCAACCATTTTCTTATTTTACCAGCATGCCAAAACTACTTTCATTGGAATATTCGCTTGAAAACTTATATGTATACCCATTTTTCTCAGTGCACGGGAAGCATGGAGGAACCGGGAGTGGGCACAAATTTCGAGACAAAGGAAGGAAGTGCATGCAATTTGAGGCATAATTTTGCAGGAGGACAGAATTTTTACATTGTCAGAATTTGACAAATTTTATATGGTTTCAGCGCTTCTCGGTGCCACAAACACAATGGCGTTGCCCATTTCTCCATTAGAGCTCTACATTTTTTGGCCATTTTCCATATGAGGGTGGAAACATGACTACTACAAAAACAAGGAGCGAAACCATCATTCATGAAATTTTCCCAAGGAGGTAACTTTTCTCCATGTCGGAATATAGTCAAGTTTACAGTCATTTTTCATGGTTTTCCGCAGGAATCACAATGGCAAGGTCAAAACGGCCTTTTGAGTTGCAGATTTCCAGTCCACCCATGGAGCCGAATCTTTAAGGAATCCAGGAGGAATCTAAAATATTCCTTGAGCCCAGATTCTCAACTTCTCATATTTCAGAAATTTGACACGATTTTGCACTATTCGATGCCACAAATCTGATGGTGCGTTCAGATTTCTCATTCGCTCATTTCATTTTTCAGCCACTTTTCTAAGTGGAATGCAAATGTCAGCATTCATGTGCAAGCAACCATTTCCATGCGATTGATGCTGTGAGATCGATGGTCCAAGCAACTTCAGCAGTTTGACATCTGCTTATTCACATGCCCCTGGTTGTGAGGTATATGCAATGTGTTTATGTACTTCTTTTTCTATCCGTTATGTTGCACATATCCCTGTTTGATGTTGATGAGGGATCTTGTTTATTATTGTTTTCATGATTCCTGCTTGATGTGACGCAGAATCGTCTATGTGATGTACTTGTTGTCATGATTCATCATGTTATGTTGTGAGATACCTTTGTTGTATGTTGATGGGATACTCATGTTGTCGTCATGCATATTTGCATTGAGATCCCTTCTATGCCATGTTGGCGGGATGCTCATCATGCATGAATTTGTGTCATACTGACAAGAGTCCTTTTTTATTGAGAGTACCTATAGTGGAACATCTCTTGGGGCCAGTCCTGCGTGAGGGAATCTTCCTTGTATGATAGTCACATCATCTTTGTGTACATCATCACTATTGACAGCACTTAATGCAACGGCCTACACCATCTTGACACCAGGGCCCGGAGACGTAGTCCCTCCTAGATGAACTCCATTATCAATAGCTTATGTTTTTATGTTGTTGATGATTGTCTTGTTCCTCTTCTTTACAACATGTTGATGTATTCATTTATGTTCTCTTAAAAATACAATTTAATACATCACGAAAGTAAAAGGTCTTGGAAGGGTCCTTTGCCACACCCGGACCTGGAACAAGTGGTATCAAAGCAGTCTTTGTGTTGATGTGAATTGCAGCGTGAACAATGGAACGTTCGGCGACATAGGATGAAAAAGTGATGTACGAGACCATGCTCAACATTTCCAAAAGGGTGGAAATAATGTATGAAACTCTACAGAAAGAGACAGAGGAAAAGGAGCGATTGCAGCTTCAGTTGAAAGCCACGGAAAAGGCCCTGGAAGAACTGAAGCACAACAAACACAATATTCAAACAGAGAATGATGAATTGAAGATGCCTCTACATGAAGAGAAAGGGGAGAAACATAGTTTGTTATGATAGCTGCAAGTAAAGGAAGAGGCCTTGGAAAAGCTGCAGCGTGACCCATGTGAGGTAAAAAGTAGTTCTCCATCTTCATGTATATTTCCCGATGATGATTTCACTGTTTTTGAAAATTACACCACAGGAATTGGCTCCAAACTGTTGAAGAGAATGGAGTATGAAGGAAAAGGCTTGGGTGTTAATGGCCAAGGCATTGTCAACCACATCAAAGTAGAGGAATTACCCGGTCAGGTAGGACTTGGGTATGTTAGAAAGGAAGTTGGGGAATGCGTTGAGACAACAAGAAAACCACCAACAACAGATGATGAACAACGCTCATTAGTTCTTTCCAAATCGACAAAGGAGGTAAAAGATGTTGATTTCCTTTCGGTTTCCTCTTCAAATAGTATGATTTGTGTTTCCTCAATTTGCAGGCTTGAGATACACCAAGGGAGAATGCTCGAAGGTGTCATATGCTTCCAAGACATCGTCGAAATCGTCGAGGAAAAAGAATGATGGGAACACAACCGCATCATCCCATGGCAATTCCCATTGTAGGGAGAGAGCTAAGGCAATCTCTCATCGCCATACTTACACCAGAGACAGTAAGGAAAGGTATATCCAGTTTCAATATTCGAATGGCCATTTCGATTGTAATCATGTTTTTAATGATGAATGTAAAACATGGAATCAAAAAACATGTACCTTTTGTGGATGTTGGAAAAGAATGGCAGCACACAAAGGATGAGGCATGAAAGACCCTCTCAACAGTAGGATAAACAGATATGGAGAAAGAAGATGTATTGCAAACATTGCAACAAAAATGGCCATCAAAGAGTCAATTGTTGGAGGCTCCATCTAGAGCAACGCCTTAAAGACAAAGTATCAATGCATGAACCAGGTGAAGGAGTTGTTCGACAAGCAAAATCGCCACAAGGAGGTGACCCATTCACATTGATAAGTGAAAAATGGTTTCTAGATATGTTAGCTTGTCACGGTTGTGCTTTTGTAAATCATTTGTTGCAGTTTAAAATGTAAAAGTGATAATGTGTTTTCCATCACTTGTTCAGCAACAATGATGTCTGGTCTTATTTTGAATTGCATGTTGAACTGTGAAAGTGATGTCGTGTTTCCATCACTTGTCAAAACAAATAGTTTTTGGCCTTATGTTTGTAAATCATGGGTTGCAGTGATGATGTATTTTCCATCACTTGTTGAAGCAACACTTATATGTTGGCATTGTTATCGTAGCTGGGGTATTGCGTCCATATTAATGTAAACTTGACCACCGAGTGTGTGCTACAAACTCGTGGCAAGTATGGGACGTGTGGGTCATTAGTTGGTCATGAAAGTCAAACATGTAATTTGTATAACAATGTACTACAGGATGTGAGGTTGCAGGTGTCGACTCATCGCTTAGGGCTCCGAAGAACAAAGGTGGAGGAGATGGAAGTGAGACCTTTCAGGATGCTTGTGATGCAGACAAGGTACAGAGAAGTTGCAAATTACTTTTCATGGTTTTGGAGGACCAAAAGCTCCTCAGTGGGGAGGATTGATCCAAGTGGCTCTAGAGACACATAGAGGACAAAGAGGACTCAGGAAAGCTCAAAAATTAGAGTGTTTGGATTATGCTCGAACCATGAAAAAGGCATAGATCTCGTCATCCTGATCGTGGTAGTGTGAACAGTTCGTCAAACCGAGTCCGTATGCGAAAGTTAGAAGCAGTCAAAGTTGGGTTGACTTTTTGCTGACTAGGCAGGCTTAAGGAGGCCACAATTTGGATGGAACCCGGCCACCAGATGCCCGGTGTTTGTGACCCGGTTAAAATGACTTCTTCACCTTAAATTCAGAATTTTTCCAACGGCATAGTGATTTATTAATTAAAAATATACATATAAAAAGGGGTGGTGGTGGGCGACCACCCCCACCACCCACACCCCTTACCACATACGACATATCCATATTTAGTTTGGGACCAGCCAAGGTCAAACCTACCTAGCCCATGTGGCCGACCCCCAAGCGGGTGACCCCATAATAGTACGCAACCTTCCATATAATATGACCCATGTACCATGCCATATACGCGTACATCCAACCAACAACAAAAATCGCGCCCTCCATTTATTACACCAACAGCACTTCCATTTGGTGTTAAAACAAACGCATCCCAAACATAAATTTTCAGTTGTAAAATGTAATAAAAATAGGGGAGGGCGGGATTCGATCCCCCGACCCCTCCTCAACCATTTTCTTATTTTACCAACATGCCAAAGCTGCTTTCATTCGAATATCTACCTGAAAACTTATATATATACCCAATTTTCTCAGTGCACAGGAAGCATGGAGGAACCAATAACAGACACGGATTTCGAGGCAATTGAAGGCAATGCACGCAGTTCGAGGCATAATTTTGCAGGAGGGTTGAATATCAGAATTTGACAAATTTTATATGGTTTCAGCACTTCTCGATGCCATGAACGCAATGGCGTTGTCTGTTTCTCCATCAGAGTTCTGCATTTTTCGGTCATTTTTCGTATGAGGGTGGAATGATGACTGTTGCAGAAATAGGTACCGGAACCATGATCCATGAAATTTTTCCAAGGTAATTTTTCTCCATGTTGGAATATAGTCAAGTTTACAGTCATTTTTCATGGTTTTCCGCAGGGATCGCAATGGCAAGGTCAGAACTGCCTTTTGAGTTGCATATTTCCAGTCAACCCGTGGAGTCAAATCTTTAAGGAATCCAGGGGAATCTAAAAGATTCCTTGAGCCCAGATTCTCAACTTCTCAGAATTCAAAAATTTGACAGTCGATTTTGCACTATTCGACGCCACAAATCTGATGGTGCATTCAGATTTCTCATTCGCTCATTCATTTTTAAGCCACTTTTCTAAGTGGAATGCAAGTGTCAGCATTCATGTGCGAGCAACCATTTCCATGCGATTGATGTCGTGAGATCGATGGTCTGAGAAACTTCAGCAGTTTGACATCTGCTTCTTCAAATGCCCCTGGTTATGAGGTATATGCAGTGTGTTCATGTACTTCTTTTTCTATGCATTGTGTTGCACAGATCCCTGTTTAATGTTGATGAAGGAATCTTGTTTATCATTGTTTTCATGATTCCTACTTGATGTGAAGCGGAATCGTCTATGTGATGTACCTTTTTTTCATGATTCGTCATGTTATGTTGTGAGATCCCTTTGTTGTATGTTGATGGGATACTCATGTTATCGTCATGCATGTTTGCATTAAGATCCCTTTTATGCCATGTTGGCGGGATGCTCATCATGCATGAGTTTGTGTCATACTGATAGAAGTCTTTTTTTATTAAGAGTTCTTGTAACGGAACATCTCTTGGAGCAAGTCCTGCTTGAGGGAATTTTCCTTGTATGATAGCGACATCATCTCTATGTACATCATCACTATTGATAGCACTTAATGCAGCGGCCTACACCATCTTGACACCGGGGCCCGGAGACGTAGTCCCTCCTGGACGAACTCTGTCATCAACGGCTTATGTTTTTATGTTGATGATGATTGTCTTGTTCCTCTTCTTTACAGCATGCATATGTATTCATTTATGTTCTCTTAAAAATACAATTTAACACATCGAGAAAGTAAAAGGTCTTGGAAGCGTCCTTTGTCACACCCAGACCTGGATCATGTGAGGGGCTAATTACTTTTGTGGGGCCATGTAAACTAATTCAAAATAAATGGTCACACCATTTAGGTGATATGTAACTCAAATTTATATGGGCATGTCAAAGTGATATTGATACCTTATACATATGGTCCATTCACTCATGTAAGTAAATTAATTGAACATATGACCAGTAAAACTTAATTTAATGTATAGCATAGCTAGGTGAATACTCCTATTACTAAATTAAATTTTGATTTGATCTAATCGAATAGCTGAAACAAAGTTGTGAATGAGGGGATATAAAGGTGGGAATGTGAAGGAGGTTTAGTGAATGAAAGAATGTGAATGGTAGTACGTGAATATAATTCTACTACAACATACCATTTGGAGTTCATACGCAATTGATATGGATTAGCGGGTCCAATTTTTTCGTGAGGATAAAATTGCAATATTTTTGAAATTGCGACCATGCAGTTGGTATCTTTGGTACCAAAATATATAAATACCAACCGCAAAATTGAAAAGAGGTGCTACCAATGGTGTCACAATATTTTGTACATAAAATAGTACATTTTGAAAACTCTAACCCAAAAGCTCGGCACTATTATGAACAAAATCATTAGATAAAATTTAGGGAAAAAAAAACATTAAAACAAAATATAAAAGAAAACGAGGGTAAAACCCCACAAGAGGGAAAACCAAAAAAAATGAAAAAAAAAAACATCAACCCTTTTTAAAGTATTAAAAAACAAAGATGTGTGTGTGTGTGTGTGTGTGTGAAAAATAATAAATTATTAAAAAAAAAACATCAACCCTTTTTAAAGTATTAAAAAACAAAGATGTGTGTGTGTGTGTGTCTGTGTGTGTGTGTGTGTGTGTGTACTATTCAATATTAAATCAATCTTGTTCTCTTTAACATTGATTTGTCAATGGATCGTTTATTTCCAACTTGCTCTTTTACCAAGCAAGTTTGGAGTGAAGTATTTTAGTGATTAAATTGTCTTAGTACATGACGTTCAGGTTCTTTAGAGCTCTATATGATACATTGGATGACAAATTTATTGTTAAGTTCACTCAAATACCTTCTTAGCCATGCATTGTGGGGAATATGGCTCCAAAGAAATCAAACTCTATGTAAAAATAAAATTGGAATACCAAGGATAATGGCTTATAGATTCCAAGTTACTTTTAAGGAATTGAGGAAAGAAAGTGTGTCTAAACAAAAAAATGCATGGGAGAGCTCCAATGTTCAATTCATCTATGGCCTAAATTTTTTTTGGTAGCATCAGTGATGTAATGAATTGTGGTTTAGGCATTATTATTTATCTCTTTTGAGCACTTTTATTATTCAAAGTTGGGAGGCCAAACTGGAACAAATGCTCAATCTTGGTAATAGCACTCTAGGCGTTCCTTTCATTTTCTAATGAAAAAGTCATTAGGCAACTCTAGGTGGCAGGGACTCAAAGGTTGTTGTGGACTAATTTCAAGAGAATGAGCTTTTGGAAAGTCCATGTTGGTCCCTTGGTACTACTACAAGATCCAAAACCTACAAGAGTCCCATGACTTGTAATTTGTGGATCACATTCAAAGGATGTTTAACCACTAGGCGTATACACTCTCAAATCAATTTATTGCCTTGGAATAAGGCTTTCTAATCTATAAAGGATTTCAAGGAGGGATGGTTCTTCTAGAAGTTCAAAAATTATTATTTGGGGACAAGCTTTGTGGGTTCCAAATTTTGAGATATGTCTATATTTTGTGTGGGTTTCGGTATGAAGGTTTTTGCATGGTTATTTGATGTAAGTTTGATAGAACAAGATAAGATTGTATTAGTCTTAATGGCGGCATGATTTTGTTGGAAAGTTAATATGAAAATAAAAGACTAGGAAAATTAATTATTTTTATGTTTATTTTCGATTTTCTTTGAAATAGTAAATATACAAAAATGTACAATTTTACATTTCTAGCACACAATTGGAAAATTAAGTATTTAAAAAATACTTGAATTGGTTTCTTCCTCATAACAAATGGTAGTGCTTTCACAATGGAAAGTGGAAAATATGGCACCATCATATAAAACTACACAAGGATCAAATACATCAAATTCAACTCCAACTTTAATTTTCAATATTTTGTTGAAAACCCCTTTCACATATTTTTTTTTCTTCTCAATAAAGTGCACAGTTTCACATAATAAGGTGGGAAATATGGCACAATCATCTAGTAAGAGGATAAAATACACAAACATCAACTCCATCTTAAAGGGGAAAATATGCGTACCCAAGCACACCATTCATGATGTTAACACAAGAGCCAAGAATAAAAGGCATGTCATTTTACATCGTGTTGATTCATCAATACAAGAGTAAAAGTTGATTCATTACCAAAAATATTAAGCTTCAATTTCTTTGGAAAAATCCCATGGACAAGACCTAGGACATTTTAAGTTTGCTCCACAAAATCTAATACAACAACGAAAAGCAAAATTTGATTCAAATGGCGATTAGGAACTTGAACCAAATGAAAGAGTTGCACCAACAGGCATTGATGAGAATATGAGTTCACGCAACACCATTATGTGACAAATACACATAGCATCCTTGATTCCTAAATAATAGTGGGTGGGAAAAATACCTATTAATACAATTATTTAACCATAATAGAATGTTAGATGTATAAGTGTTACAATCCATTAGTAAAGATGATCATCTAAAGCAATTTGTTGCCTTTAATCATAATTGATTGCTAGACAAATATGAACTACAATCCATTGTTGAACACAACTACGAGCTATCTTCAATGTCCTTACTTCCTACAAAAATAGATTGCTTTCAAATGTATGAAGACATGGCTTATCGATATGAGACATTAGAAGGTTGAGGCCTCAAATGTAATTCTAGTGATACAAATTCAATCAATGTTTCTCCTTGATGGTAAAGAACCATTTGGACATTTTTAGAGTCTTATCCACAATGCATGCATTTGATAATTCACCAAAAAGATGAATAAACATTAAAAGATATTTCAAATGAATTATGTCAATAGTTTACATGCAAACTTTTGTTCCACCAAGACCAAGGGGAGAGAAGAGGGGGCATTGAGATTAAGGAATGAGTTTCAACTATAATTGCAGAAATTGCAAAGTTTACATGACAAAAAGCATTGTATAAACATGGAAAAGCCAAAGTATAAACTAAAATGACTAATTTTTTAAACAAATTATCTAGATTAATCCTAAATGGAAATATTTATTTGCAGTCACCATATATTTTTATCCTATGCATACCCATAATGGACCTATCAAACCCAATAAGTACAAGTTATATTTCATTTTTTATTTTATTAAAGTAAATAGCACCATAGTTATTTGTATAGTGTAGAATATCTTAAGTGGATCTATAACGTGAGGGAAAAAAATCTACAAACATAATAAAATGGAAAGAGGACCTAAAAACATAGGATGCCCTTCATGCAATATGTAGTGATAGCCATTAGATATTTTCACATTGATTTTACTACTTCAAAAATAGTGATATGAACCATTCTACAACATGATAAAGAACGCTATAAAAACAATTTTAGGGGCTTTCATATATGGATGGAAAGATTTATGGCAAGATTAATTGTATTCTTCACAAAATGTACAATCCAAACTCTCCTTTTCATATGGAAACAATAATGATGACAATCTTAGTGATGTAGAGGAAGATGAATGATTCATGAACAATTGTCAACAAAAATATGCCCTGAAAGAGCTGACTCACATTAGATAGTTTCTTAACCTTTATTTATTTAGTAACGAATTCAGGTCAAATTTGATTGAACAACAATGACCCAATAAAGGGATGTTGATTGGGCATCAAACCACAAAGATATATTTAGTGAATCAACAGATATCCTAAGTTTCCATCACATGTTTCTTTATTTACCGTGTCACTAAAAATATGTCCACCAAAAAGAGGGAAGAAAATTTGGTTTACACATAGAAACATGAAACCACTGTAATGAAAACTTATTTGCAAAGTGTAATATTTCATGGATATGTATTTGTGGATAATCACAACTTTAAATAAATAAAAGCCTACAATTATTCGAACAAAATGCAACTTATTTGTGAGGTATAATAGTTCATGAGAATGAACATCATTGTTCAAAGTAGAGGAACACCATTGCCACCCTATAATAATGGTGTGACATAGGATGCATAACTTTGGCACAACCATGTAATCAATGACTTCTCCATTGTGTTGCCAATAGGGTTGCATGGCAGTTTAGAATAGCCAAAGCTTTTGAATCTGTCCTAAAATGCTATTGCAGGGTCTCGGGAGCCTCAATCAATGAAAGAAAAAGTGAAATCTATGGTTGGAACATTGGCCAGCAAGAGCTCACACGTATCTCTAATCTTCTTGGCTTCAATGGACATGCCCATTGGGAGAAGATTAATTACCTCGGCCTCCCCATCACTAACTGTTTCAACAAGAGGTTGTTGTGGTCCGAAATTATCAGCAAAATTAAATCAAAAATCTTAGCCTGGGGAGGTTATTGTCTCACAAAAGGAGGCAAGGTCATCCTAATCAAGGCTGTGTTATTTGCGCTCCCAATTTACCAAGCAGCCTTCCTTCTCGCCCCAAAAAGTGTGACGGATCAAATCTCCAAAATCCTTCGTGACTTCCTCTGGCAAGGGGGAAAGGAAATCAACGCAAATTTCATTTAGTGAAATGGGACATGGTCAAACGCTCAACTTCTGAGGGAGGCTTGCAAATATGCAACCCTGCATTAGTCAACCTGGCGATGGGAGGCAAAATCATGTGGAAACTTTTCAAAGACCCCAAGCATCCTGTCAGCGAAACGTTGAAGTCGAAGTATGCTTACAAGGTGCCGCTCATAAATTTGCAGGCAAGCCAATCAAGTAACAGTACTCAGGTTTGGCGCTTATGCAGCAAAACTCTGAACTTCTTCAAAGGAAAGGCGTACAGGATCCCAGGTAACGGCAAGCAAACAAATCTGTGGCACGATCGTATAATGGATCGAGACCCCCTCGCAGAAAATGAAGGAATCGCAGAACTGAAAAATTGGCTGGAACGCGCAAGGATAAACAACGTCTACGAAATATCCAAATGGGACTGTCATGACGATTGGCAAGGATGGGACTTCTTTGGAGTTCTAGATTGCTTAAACCAGCAAAAACGCATCCTTGAAGAATTGTTGGAAGAAGCGGCCCCAGTGAACAGGAAAATGAATCATAGCTGGGGGTGGGGGCAATCTGGAAGCTACACAACAGCAGAAGCTTACAACGCCCTCCAGCCAATCAGGAACAACGGTAAATCTCCAGAGTTTTGAAGGAAAGTTTGGGATCCGCTGGCTTTACCTAAAGTAAACTTCTTCTTTTGGACACTGGTTCACAACAAGTTGTTAACAGGAGACAATCTGATGAAAAAAAGCATATTTGGGCCGCATAGATGTGAGTTGTGCAGAAGCAACTTAGAAACAGCCAAGCATCTCTTCATGGAATGTAATTTTGCTAAAGAAGTTTGGAGACTCATACTCCATGAGCTTCAAATAAGAGTCCCCCAATTTAACTCTGTAGCAGATCTATTTGACGTACGGAATCAATGTTATCCCAACAAAATCCCCAGCAAATCATTTTGGAGAAAATTCTGGAACGCTATCCCCAAATATGTATGCTGGCAGATCTCCTTGACCAGGAATGATCTGATTTTCAACAAAAAGGTGCAAGCTCCATTCTCGGCAGCGGTAAAGGCCAAATCCTTCCTCCTGGAAGCAGCTCAACAACAATAGTTTTCAGAAGACACTTTGCTTCTCCCTGAAGAAGAGAGGTGGTTGGGCCCCCTTTCCCCCTACCCTCAGAAGCAGTTATCAGCCCCTCAAGCAGCGAATCCGAAATGGCGCAAAAGAGACTCCAAAGCTACTAAACAAGAATGGTGGCGAAAACAAAAAATTACTACAATTTTCTTCGATGGAGCCTCCAAAGGTAATCCTGGGATAACAGGAGCAGGAGGGGAAATTTATGCCTCGGACGGATCAAGAAGGGACAGCTTCTGTTGGGGCATCGAGCAGAAAACCAACAATCAAGTAGAGATCCAAGGCCTGCTTAAAGCTTGTCAAATAGCCAGAGACAGAGGAGACAAAGAAATCCAAGCTTTTGGAGACTCAGAGATCCCGATAAAAAATTTAAACACGGGCAAAATGTTTACCAATGCAAGCCTCAACAAAACTCTGAACAGATTAAAGAGAGTCCTGATCAACTTCGACTCCTACAAATTCCTCCACATCCTCAGAAACTTGAACAGTGAAGCAGACCTATTGGCGAAAAAAGGTTGCACTCTTCGGAAAGGACAACTCCTCATAAATGATGAAAGCTCATTCCATCCTTGTAATCCATGAGCAATCTGCATTTTGTAATAGTACAAGAAACAGAAACAGAAGCAATGTAATGATGGTTGCCATGGCGTAAGTCCAATCTTTTCCTCAATAAATAAATCATACCCGTTTCAGTTAAAAAAAAATAGGGTTGCATGGCAGTTATGATAGTTTCCATATTTATGTATTATGAATGTCAACATTCAAGCTCCAATTCAATTTTTATTTAGTGATGAAAATCCTTATCTTATATATATATATTGAAATTCAAGTTACTGGCTCTTAGCTTGAGGCTTGCACCCTTTGTAATTTCTCACATGATGCAACAATAAACAAGTTTCACATCATTTTTTCTCCACAACATCAAATTTGCAGCACACACTTTTAGCAAAGTCACTACACAACTAACACAACCTAGTATCAAACTCATTTTAATACCATGAGACAAAAGAGAGAAAGGCCAAAGATGCAAATAAATTGAAACCTTGAAGATGCACCCAAGGGTATTCTATTGATTTGTATTTGTAGTATAGTACATGCAAAGATCCAAGTCTTCACATTTTTTTGACAAGCACTTACAAAGCTAAAACATTGTAGACCATTCTAGATTGTTATCTATAAAAATACAACACACATTATAACAATTTCCTAATAAATATTTCATTCTAACAAAAAGATTTAATTTTTAATATGGGAAATCATTTGGAGGTTTTAAAAATAATATTAATTTCAATACAATGCAATTTAATGTGTTTGCAAATACATGTTTTAAAAGCAAATTTGAGAGAATTTCTTCAAAAGAAATTGAATGTTTGTTGATGTCATTTATTAAAAAAATATATGTGACTTGTTCTTATGCATTAATAATAATAATAATAATTCAAATGTAAAGGTGTCTTACTAAAAACTAACATTGACTTGCAAGACGCATGAATCCCATTGAGTTGAATATTCCATATGCTAATTTGAAATAAATGTGTTGAAACTTTGTCAATGTAGTTTTTTACATTATATGGTACAAGAAATTTTGCATGAAAATTCTACATATCTTTCGAACTTTGTCATTGACAATGTATCTAAAAGATGCATAAAGTAATTGCATTGGATGAAGTGTGTGTTAGAGGAATGTTGTGTAATTATTTTGTTCTTCTTGGTTTGCACCATCATACATGTCATTGAAAATTTGCATTTACATCCTCAAACACATCTCTCCTTAATTTCAATTACATTCCTTTGTCATTTGGTATAATATGTGCAATGTCATATATCATTTGTTGCAAATATGATATTCGCAGTTACAACATCAAAATCTTAGGTTTTTAGTATATTTACTCATAACTTATACAACCCTTTCACATGTGTCATTTTTTGTAACAAAACCAATAGATTAGGAACTAAATATCAAATTTAGGAACATAGTCAAGAAGTAATAAAACATTTATAATCATCTTTCAAATAAACAATTTCATTGTTCTTGACATTGTACCATTGTTCATCTAATCCCTCATCCCTCTTCAAATTCACCAAGGGTGAAATCAAAGCAGAGAATATTATTGGAATGGTGCAGCTGAAGCTTCTGATGACCTACCTAAAAATCACTTCAGTGGGAAGACTGGATCTCAAGGCGGAAGGAAAGGCAAATGCCTTGTTTGCAATAAGTTCGGCCATTATGCGAAGGAGTGTCTGAGGTAGGGACACATCACTTGATGATGATAACAATCATTCCAAGGACATCTTCAATGATCAGAGGAATGACGGGTAATACAGGTCATCAAGGAAATAGCCGACTTTTCAAGACTCCTTCAGACTCTTTGGGATCTGGCTTATTCATTGTAGTGCTTCAAGGAACTTCATCGGATAGAAGGGTGTTCTCGCTAACTTGGTAGAGATGGAAACAATCATGAGATTATACCTGGATTCAATGCCACTTATCCCGGAAAGGGTGTAGGGAATGTTACCCCTCACTCGAATGAGGGTAACTCAATTCATTTACGAGAATCTCTTTGTGTACCTGTTCACAAGAAGAACCTGGTGTCCATTTCAGCAATGGAAGTCAAAGGTTTCAGGGTGGCATTCATCGATGGAAAAGTACGTGTTTGAAAACAGACTTTTCAAATATTCTTTTTCTCATGGGTTCAGGATTGGTAATTTGTATCAAGTTACAGGATGGTCCATTGGGGATCATGTCAATTGACATATCCCATCTATAACATCGGAGGTATACTTTATGGGGCCCTACCTGATGTGAGTCAGATGGTGACAGGGATGCTTGGATTCAAAAGGAGCATGAAGGTACATGTATGAGATGTAACGAAGGAAAATCTTACAAGGGGACCATTCCCCTCATGTAGTAGGTCCACAGGTTTGGAACAACCCAATGGGTTTCATATTCATGATCGGGAATCTCATGTATGAAGGTAGAAGAAATCCCTCTATGGCTTGAAGCAAACACCCCAGGATTAATATGAGAGGATTGATAGATGTCTGATAAACTTGAGATTCACTAGGAGTGAAGTCGATCCAAACCATTGCTTGAAGGTTGTGGATGATAGACCTCTCATACTGGCACCCTATGAGGATGACCTCTTTCTGACAGGTGTAGACCCTCTCATTGCATAAGTAAGAGGGAGTTGGATTTCGGATGTGGAATGGTAAACCGCAAGCCTGTGACTACCTCGAGGATCTTAAATTTCAGAAGTTATATGGTAGTGATGCCAAACCAGATTTGGGAAATGCCTCTGAGTTTCATAAACTCATTTGCGTTGATGTTCTTGGTGAAATTTTGTCTGGACATATGATTTGCAGTTCGCATGTTGGGCTCATATTTTGGTTGAGCCTCACTAAATTGGTGCCAAGAATCTTCTCAGATATCTTCGGGGCACAATCTCTCATGGATTGAGATACATTGTCAGAAATATGAAGCTGCATGATTATTCGAATGCTGACTGGGCAGGCAGTGTGGAGGATCACCAAAGCACTTCTCAGTGCTCGTTCTCTTTGGGTTCTGCTTCGATATCCTAGATGAGCAGGTAGCAGAAGTCGGTTGCTATAAGCACCGCTGAGACCGAATACATAACTATGAGTATGATCTCATGTGAAGCTGCCTGGTTGTGGAAACTCTTCAGTGAGTTGTTTGTACACAAGATGAATACTATTGTGATCGTCTTTAACAACCAAGGGGGGGGGTGGATTTGATTGTTGAGGAATCTCGTATTCGATGATTCCTCCAATAGATAGACATTAGATACTAACTTATCTGTGATATGGTATGTCGATGAGCGAGGAGGCTCCATCGCATTGAGACTGATGTACAAGTCACAAACATTTTGTCAAAGCCCCGAGGAAATGTCAAATTTGTGACTTTCCCAAATGACTTGGAGTCGTTGAGAGACCTTCTTATAAGGATCTTGCATGTTGCATGCATTGAGCTATGGGAGCTTCGGGGGGCTTGGGGTACTTATTGTTGCAACACACGACCATAGGGTGACTCACTCTCCCCTAATGATGCACTGTGTACAAGGTGAATGGCTCAGCCTTCCCCTGTGATACCCCGGGGTGACTTAGGGACAGGATGAATGGTTCTCCTGTCGAGGCATCCTACCCATGCAGTCTAGGACCCAGTAAAGATGATCATCTAAAGAAATTTGTTGCCTTTAATCATAATTGATTGCTAGACAAATATGAACTACAATCCATTGTTGAACACAACTACGAGCTATCTTCAATGTCCTTACTTCCTACAAAAATAGATTGTTTTCAAATGTATGAAGACATTGCTTATCGATATGAGACATTAGAAGGTTGAGGCCTCAAATGTGATTCTAGTGATTATAAATTCAATCAATGTTTCTCCTTAATGGTAAAGAACCATTTGGACATTTTTAGAGTCTTATTCACAATGCATGCATTTGATATTTCACCAAAAATATGAACAAACATTAAAAGATATTTCAAATGAATTATGTCAACAGTTTACATGCAAAATTTTGTTCCACCAAGACCAAGGGGAGAAAAAAGGGAGCATTGAGATTAAGGAATGAGTTTCAACTATAATTGCAGAAACTGCAAAGTTTACATGACAAAAAGCATTGTATAAACATGGAAAACCCAGAGTATAAACTAAAATGACTAGTCTTTAATCAATGTATCTAGATTAATCATAAATGGAAATCTTTATTTGCACTCACCATATATTTTTTCCCTATGCATACCCATAATGGAACTGTCAAACCCAATAAGTACGATTTACAATTCATTTTCTATTTTATTAAAGTAAATAACACCATAGTTATTTGTATCGTATAGAATAGCTTAAGTAGATCTAAACCGTGAGGGCAAAAAAATCTACAAACATAATAAAAAATGGCAAGAGGACCTAAAAACATAGGATGCCCTTCATGCAACATGTAGTGATAGCCATTAGATATTTGCAAATTGATTTTACTACTTCAAAAATAGTGATATGCACCATTCTAAAACATGATAAAGAACACTAGAAAAACAAATTTAGGGGCTTTCATATATGGATGGGAAGATTTATGGAAAGATTAATAGTATTCTTCACAAAATGTATAATCCAAACTCTCATTTGCATATGGAAACAATAGTGATGACAATCTTAGTGATGTAGAGGTAGATGAATGATTGATGAACAATTGTCAACAAAAATATGCCCTGAAAGAGACTCACATTAAACAGTTCCTTAACCTTTATTTATTTAGTAATTAATTCAGTTCAAATTTGATTGAACAACAATGACCCAATCAAGGGATGATGCATTGGGCATCAAACCACAAAGATTTATTTAGTGAATCAACAAATATCCTAAGTTTCCAACACATGTTTCTTTATTTACCGTGTCACAAAAAATATGTCCACCAAAAAGAGGGAAGAAAATTTGGTTTACACATAGATACATGCAACTATTGTAATGAAAACTTATTTGCAAAGTGTAATATTTCATGGATATGTATTTGTGGATAATCACAACTTTACATAAATAAAAGCCTACAATTATTCGAACAAAATGCAACTTATTTGTGAGGTATAATAGTTCATGAGAATGAACATCATTGTTCAAAGTAGAGGAACACCATTGCCACCCATAATAATGGTGTGACATAGGATGCATAACTTTGGCACAACCATGTAATCAATGACTCCTCCATTGTGTTGCCAATAGGGTTGTATTACAATTATGATAGTTTCCTTATTTATGTATTATGAATGTCAACATTCAAGCTCCAATTCAATTTTTTATTTAGTGATGAAAAGCCTTATCTTATATATATTGAAATTCAAGTTACTCGCTCTTAGCTTGAGGCTTGCACAAACAAGTTTCACATCATTTTTTCTCCACAACATCAAATTTGCAACACACTTTTAGCGAAGTCACTACACAATTAACAACCTAGTATCAAACTCGTTTTCATACCATGAGAAAGAAGGGAAAAAGGCCAAAGATACAAATAAATTGAAACCTTGAAGATTCACCCAAGGGTATTCTATTGATTTGTATTTGTAGTATAGTACATGCAAAGGTCCAAGTCTTCACATTTTTTTGGCAAACACGTACAAGCTAAAATATTGTAGACCATTCTAGATTGTTATCTATAAAAAACAGCACACATTATAACTATTTCCTAATAAATATTACATCCTAACAAAAATATTTGATTTTTAATATGGAAAATCATTTGGAGGTTTTAAAAAATAACATTAATTTCAATACAATGCAATTTAATGTGTTCGGAAATACATCCTTTAAATGCAATTTTGAGAGAATTTCTTCAAAAAAATTGAATGTTTGTATGATGTCATTTATTAAAAAAGTATAGGTGACTTGATCTTCTGCATTGATAATAATAATCATATTTAAAATGTAAAGTTGTCTTATTAAAAACTAACATTGACTTGCAAGATGCATGAATCCCATATGCTCATTTGAGATAAATTGTTGAAACTTTGTCAATGTAGTTTTTTACATTATATGGTACAAAAACTTTTGCATAAAAATTCCACATATCTTTCGAACTTTGTCATTGACAGTGTGTCAAAAAGGTGCATAAAGTAACGTTGCATTGGATGAAGTGTGTGTTAGAGGAATGTTGTGTCATTGTTTTTCTTCTTGGCCTGCACCATCGTACATGTCATTGAAATTTTGCATTTACATCCTCAAACATATCTCTCCTCAATTTCAATTACATCCCTTCAACATTTGTATAATGTGTACATTGTCATATATCATTTGTTGCAAATCTCATACATGCACTTACAACACCAAAATCCTAGGTTTTTAGAATATTTACTCATAAATTATACAACCTTTTCACATGTGTCATTTTTTGTAACAAATCCAATAGATTATGAACTAAATATCACATTTATGAACTAAGTCATGAAGTAATAAAACAAGTATAATAGAATAGTGTTGAATTTTTTTGTACTAGACAATATGTTCTAAGATACCCCTATCACGAAAATATATCTAAATTTCAAGAAAGAAATAAAAGAAGAATATATTTATAATCATCTTTCAAATAAACAATTCCAGTGCTCTTGACATTGTACCTTTGCTCATCTATTCCCACCTATGTACATCAAACGAAATAACATTTGCACTATTAAACAACATATAAATCATGTGCTAGGAGAAAGAGTGATCTTATCGAGAAGTAATATGATTATAAGGTCACTTATTTGACCAACTTTTCATTATTTTTAGGTGCAAAAATCTAAAACTAAATACAATATAGATGGAGGGAAAATAATAATAGTTAACTAAAGGATTGTGTTAGAACTTTCCTTAATAGAAATGGTCATATTACACAGAAGGAATATGGAAGATAATACTAATTACACTAGAAGATTACATTTTTGAACTTGTTTCAATATTTTTTAATTATAAGATAATAATATTCAAACTAGAGGATTGCATTTTTGAACTCTTCTTTTAGTACTTTTTAATTAAATAACACTTTATAAACTTGACATAAACATAAACCCTAGAGACTTGAAGAATAGAAATTCAGATCACTTGTGTGGGGCTAATTACTTTTGTGGGGTCATATGAAGTAATTCAAAATAAATGGCCATACCATTCAGTGATATGTAACTCAAACTTATATGGGCATATCAACGTGATATTCATATCGTATGCATATGGTTCATTCACTCATGTAAGTAAATTTATTAAACATATGACTAGTAAAACTTATTTTATTGTAATATGTAGAGCATAGCTAGGTAAATGTTCCTATTACTAAGTTAAGTTTTGATTTGATGTGATCAAATAGCGAAAACAAAGTTGTGAAGGAGGGGATATAAAGGTCGGCATGTGAAGGAGGTTGAGTGAGTGAATGCATGTGAACGGTAATACGTGAATATAATTCTACCACAACATATCATTTATAATAGTCTTTATGTAATTGCTATGGATTAGTGGGTTCAATTTTTTCTTCAGGATAAAATTGCAAGCTTTTTGAAATTGTGACCATGTACTTGGTATATTTGGTACCAAAATCTAAATATCAACCACAAAATTGAAAAGAGGTGCTATCAATGTTGTCATCTTTGTTGGGCTTAAAATAGTAACATTTTGAAAACCCTAACTCAAAAGTTCGGCGCTATTATGAACAAAATCATTAGCTAAAATTTAAAAATATATATATATATAGAAAATAAGAGGGAAAACAAAACAAAACAAAAGCAAACATTTTAAAACTTAATAAATAATTGAAAAAAAAAATCAACATTTTTAAAGTAATATAACAAATATAATATATATATATATATATATATATAGAGAATCGATTGACCACTCAATATTAAATCAACCTTGTTCTCTTTAATATTGATTTGTCAATGGATTATTATTTCCAACTTGTTCTTTTACCAAGCAAGTTTGGAGTGAAGTATTTTAGTTGGTTAAATTGTCTTATACATGGCTCTATATGATACACTGGATGACAAACGTATTGTTAACTTCATTCAAAGACCTTATTAGCTATGTGTTGTGGGGAATATGGCTCCAAAGAAATCAAACTCTACTTAAAAATAAAATTGGAATACCAACGATAATGGCTCATAGATTCCAAGTTGTTTTTAAGGATTTGAGAAAAGCGAGTGTCTAAACAAGAAAAGCATGGGAGAGCTCCAATGTTCAATTTATCTATGGCCTAAAGATTTTTTGGTGGCATCAATGATGTAATGTAGTGTGGTGCAAGCATGATTCTAACTCTCTTTTGAGCACTTCTATTATTTAAAGATGGTAGCCAAAACTGGGACAAACGCTCAAAGTCGAGCAATGGCACTCTAGGAACTACTTTCATTTCCTAATGAAAAAGGCATTAGGAAACTCTCGGTGGCAGGGAACTCAATGGTTGTTGTGGACTAGTTTCAAGAGAAAGAGATTTTGGAAATTCCATGTTGGCTCCTTGGTACTATAAGATCCAAAACAAGTCCCATGACTTGTTATGTGTGGATAACATTTAGAGGATGTTTAACCAATAGGCATATACACTCTCAGAGGAAGTTATTACCTTGGAAGAAGGCTTTATAATCTATAAGGGATTTCAAGGAGAGACAACCCTTATAGAAGTTCAAAAATCATTATTTGGGGGCGAGCTTTGTGGTTCAAAATTTTGAGGTATGTCTATCTTTTGTGCGTGTTTCAATATGAAGGTTTTTGCATGGTTATTTGATGTAAGTTTGATCGAACAAGATAAGATTGTATTAGTCTTAACGGTGACATGATTGTGTTGGAAAATTAATCTCACAATAAAAGAACTTGAAAATTAATTAATTTGATACTTATTTTGAATTTTCTTTGAAATAGCAAATATACAAAAATATATAATTTTGCATTTCTGGCACAAATTGGAAAAGTATTTAAAAGATACTTGAATGGGTTTCTCCCTCATAACCAATGGTAGTGCTTTCACAATGGAAGGTGGAAAATATGGCGCCATCATATAAAACTACAAAGGATCAACTTCATCATATTCAACTTCAACCTCAACTCTAACTCCAACTTTAATTTCCAATTTTTTGTTGAAAACCCCTTTCACGTATGTTTTTTTCTTGTCAATATGTGAAAAGGGAAAATATGTGAACCCAAGCACGTCATTCATGATGTTAGGACAAGAGCCAAGAATAAAAGGCATGTCATTTTACATGATATTGATTCAGCAATACAAGAGTAAAAGTTGATTCATTACCAAAAATATTAAGCTTCAATTTCTTTGGAAAAATGTCGTGGACAAGCCCTGGAACATTTTAAGTTTGCACCATAAAATCTAATACAACAATGAAAAACAAAATTTGATTCAAATGGCGATTAGGAAATTGAACCAACTGAAATAGTTGCACCAACAAGCATTTATGAGAATATAAGTTCAGGAAACACCATTATGTGACAAATACACATAGCATCATTGATTCCTCAATAATAGTGCATGGAAAAAAACACCTATGAATATAATTATTTAACCATAATGGAATACCAGACATATAGGTGTTACAGTGCATTAGTAAACATGATCATCTAAAGCAATTTATTGCCTTTAATCATAATGGATAGCTAGACAAATATGAACTACAATCCATTGTTGAACACAACTATGAGCTATCGTCAATGTCCTTACTTCCTACAAAAATAGATTGCTTTCAAATGTATGAAAACATGGCTTATCGATACAAGACACTAGAAGGTTGAGGCCTCAAATGTATTTTTAGTGATTACAAACTCCATCAATGTTTCTCATTGATGGTAAAGAAACATTTGGACATTTTTGGAGTCTTATTCACCATGCATGCATTTGATAATTCAACAAAAAGATGAACAAACATTAAAAGATATTTCAAATGAATTATATCAACAGAATACATGCAAAATTGCGTCCCACCAAGACCAAGGGATGAGAAGAGGAGGCAGTGAGATCGAGGAATGAGTTTCAACAATAATTGCAGGAACCACAGAGTCTACATGACAAAAAACATTGTATAAACATGGAAAACCTGGAGTATAAACTAAAATGACAAATTTTTTAATCCATGTATCTAGATTAATCATATTAAAGTAAAAAGCACCATACTTATTTGTATGGAATAGAATAGCTAGAGTGGATCTAACACGAGGGAAAAAAACTACAAACATAATAAAAAATGGCAAGAGGACCTAAAAACATGGGATGCACTTCATGCAACATGTAGTAATAGTCATTAGATATTTACACATTGATTTTACTACTTCAAAAATAGTGATATGAATCATTCTACAACATGATAGATAACACTAGAAAAACAATTTTAGGGGAAAGCTTTATTGCAAGATTTCTATTATTCTTCACGAAATATATTATCCAAACTCTCCTTTGCATATGGCAACAATAGTGATGACAATCCTAGTGATGTAGAGGTAGGTGAATGATTCATGAACAATTGTCAACAAAAATATTCCCTGAAAGAGAAGACTCCCATTAGACAGTTTCTTAACCCTTATTTATTTAGTAAAGAATTCAGGTCAAATTTGATTGAACGACAATGACCCAATCAAGGGATGATGCACTGGGCATCAAACCACAAAGATTTATTTAGCTAATCAATGAATATCCTAAGTTTCCAACACCTATTTCTTTATTTAACGCGTCACAAAAAATAGGTACACGAAAAAGAGGGAAGAAAATTTGGTTTACACAAAAACATGCAACTAATGTAATGATAACTTATTTGTTTGGTGTAATATTTCATGGGAAAGTATTTGTGGATAATCACAACTTTACATAAATAAAAGCCTACAACTATTCAAACATAATGCAAATTATTTGTGAGGTCTAATAGTTCATGAGAATGAACACCATTCTTCAAAGTATCAAAACATCAATACCCCCTATAATAATAGTGTGACATCTGATGCATAACTTTCGCACAACCATGTAATCAATGACTCTCCATTGTGTTTCCAATAGGTTTGCATAACAGTTATGATAGTTTACTTATTTATGTATTATGAATGTGAACGTTCAAGCTCACATTCAATTTTAGTTATGATAGTTGACTTATTGATGTATTATGAATGTGAACTTTCAAGCTCCAATTCAATTTTTTATTTAGCGATGAAAAACCTTTTCTTATATATATTAAGATTCAAGTTACGCTCTTAATTTTATAATTTTACTATTAGATTTGATAAATAGAAAAAAGAACTTACTCGAGACAAAATATTTGTTATTAATTTTTTGATTGCTTAACTAGAAGCAATTGATAAATTATCTTTATAAATTTTATTGTTGGATTTAATACATGAAGGAAAGAACGAACTTGAGATAAAATATGCTATTATTTTTTTTATTGCTAGACTAGATGCAATTATAAATTTGGCTAAACATTTTCATCAACACTAACAGGCAACATCATCCAACATCATCCAACTTAAGATATTCAATGAAGAAAACGCATCTCACCAAACACCAGCAAGCAACAGCATCCAACTTACGATATTCAATGAAGCAAACACATCTCACAAATCTATGAAGTCAACCTTTTGTAAAGATGCACAAGTAAGATACATATAATCTATTGGTCTGCATGCAATTGTAAGTGATGGAGCAAACATAATCACACGTACAAACGTATGTCACTAGAAAGAGTTGCATCGTACTATGGGATATAACCACACTCTACTTTCACCAAACCGCTTCTAGAAAAGTGTTTGTCATTCCCTGATTCCATTAATTGGAGACATGTCATTGTCTTAAAATAATAGTGATTTGCAAGGTGCATTTATTTGTTGTAATATAGATATGTCAATTCTTACTATTTCGAAAATGTAAAGCATGTAAGAGTTCCCGAGGTTGGGGCATAGAATGTATTTCCTTTGGCCGCTAGTGATACCATGCTCATATGCTTGATTAAGCACAACAGCAACTTACAAGCAATAGATTCACTGACTGGTAAGTACTGAACAATACTTCATATGAATTTTATTTGTAACATGAAATTTTGCGCAAAACTTAAAATGAACTATTTTCCTGATACTGTGCATTTCTTAAAGTAACAAGTTTAATGTTGTCCGTGCCTATAATACATTAAAATAATATTTATGAGCATAACGATCGGTATGCATCCAAATGACATGCCTAAAATTGGCTTTTCTTGCATCTTTGATTGGAAACATACTTTCCCTTCAGCATTGACATCACAAATATGTTATATTGAAAATAGAACCTTGAAAACTCAAAATGCATTGTTATTTGCAAAAATATATGAGTTTCTTGTGTCCTTCCTATAATCTACTATAATAATTTGTTAGCATAATCCACAGCTTCTCCCTTGTATTTGATTGGCTTTTTGAGTCTGATTATCTACAGAATCTACGAGAATAATACCGCATACAATTGATTTTCTTGTAACTTTGAATTGGGAACATACTTTTTCCCTTTAGATTTGGCTTCCATGCATATGTTATATCGTAAATGAAATCCTTGAAAACACACAATGCATCATAATTTGCAAAAATACAGTTATATTCACAAATAGACTTATATTATGTAATTCTCACAGAAGCTAAAAGTTGATATAGTGTTTCTATGAAGCTTTCCTGATCTTGCGCACTACTTGAACAAGAAGTTTAACATTGTGTGCACTACTTGAACAACAAGTTTAAGCTTGCCTATGACATCAAAGGAATATTTATGAGCATAACAAATTGCATCTCTGTTATATTTTCTTGGTTTTAGTGCTGGCGACTTTTAACATTGTCATCATCTTAGACAATATGATCAACATCCAAATGAAATGCACACAATTGGGTTTTCTTGTAACTTATAAATCGATATAATACTTTCCCGTCAACATTGGTATCCAAGCACTTACAAGGCATAGTTTGTCTATAGTTCGCTTGTAATATTCAATAGCCTCATTTTATCTGAAATAGCGTAATGGGTAAGCTAAACTTGAAAATACATTATATGTGCAAATTTAATGCGTAAATAAGCGTTCATTATTCTCTTTTTAGTTCTTACAAAGAGGCCTTTGCACTCCCATTGCTTACTCATTGATATACTTTTTTGTCGTCAAATTGGCCATGTCTGACTACCAATGGAATTTAAATATTTAAATTAAATTATTATACCATAGATTGACCTCTTAACTACACCCTTTATTTTGGCAGTATGAAAAATTTTCCAGAAATGGGCACAAAATCTCATCTGATCTTTTTAATGGAACGAGGATATTTATTGAAATTGCAAA
Organism: Pinus taeda; assembly: GCA_000404065.3. Classification (NCBI taxonomy): domain Eukaryota; kingdom Viridiplantae; phylum Streptophyta; class Pinopsida; order Pinales; family Pinaceae; genus Pinus; species Pinus taeda. The sequence continues at coordinate 336,305 of APFE030689080.1, forward strand.
AACAAATCAATAAAGAACTGAAGAGGGTATAACTCGTAAATGGAGCATGTGAAGGAGTTCTGCTGGCAATTATAGTCAGCATACATGTTATCTTATAATTCAGTTTATCATTCACATGTCTCTCATGACAGTTTATCACCTCCAAACCCTCAAAAGCTTTTAGGAATAATTCTGCACAAACATCTCAAATTACCTCAGAAACCAAAATCACTGGATTCCATGTGTTTATATAGCAATCATTCTGCACAAACATTTTAAATTACCTTAGAAACCAAATACATTTGAATTCCATGCGTGCATATTATATAGATGTAAAGCACTACATAAGAATCCTTGAAGTGGCCAAATGAAAATCAAAACAAAAAAAACAGAGCAGAAAGCAGGAAAGCGAAGTGAGCTAAGATGAGCATAATATCAAGAATTAAGAAAATATGACAAAAGACTGTCCAGTTAAATTGCAAAAACAAAGCTCATCTGCAGTGCCAATGAGAATTAATCATCTCAAAGAGAAATCTATGTTAAGCTAACCTATGCTAAAAGTTGTCCCTCTCTGAATGAGAATCTTCCTCTATAACACCATCTTCAATGTTCCTGCAACAAAGAAATATTTTTAGAAGGAAAAAGAATCCACGGAGAAGAAAATTCCTCCTCACAGCTGGCAGTAAACCATCCATAAAACTCTCCCTACATTTGCTATGATTGCTATAAATATACATTTGACATCCTTTGATCAACAGAAAAAGCTGCCCAACAGCTACAGAAAAAAGCAAATACTTAAGCTAACAACCACTTCAACTTAATGAGTAAATTGCCACTAACTTTACATCACATTGACTCAGGCCTCAGAACCTGTGTGACCCAAAAACATAACCAGTATAGAAAAAAGGAAGACTTTTCACTATAACCACGTAGGTATCTCTATTGATATATACTCTACTGCTTCTGCAAATAATGTGAAAAGATAAAACTACAGGAACAAAGTTGACATTCTGCAAAAAATAGAGTACAGACTGCGGGAACTTAAATAATTAGTATAGTAAAGCGCAAACACAGAATTGAGTACGTCAACAAAAACAAAAGAGCAAAACCAAAAAAGTATGACCCAATATGTACGCATCAGTTTACATGAATAACACAAGATTATGAAGAAGATAACGCAATAGACAACAATCAGTAACACTTCTCAAAATTAACAACCCTCACCTCCATGAATTAGTTAGGCTGCGAGCTTTTCTATCTAATTGGATGTTTTCCAAAGCATTTGAAGCTCTTATCACATCCTCAGAATGTTCATCATCGCTGTATCTCCAACCATGATCTTCTTTTCTCATGGCTGGAAAAGATCCATTCTCTCTTGACGTTCCAGCAAAAGGAATGGTTGAACTGCCTTTGCGGTTACCCCCTAGATCAAATAAATCTGCATTGACCACAGTTTCACAATGCTTGAGCAGCAAATGTTTAAGCAAATAAAACACAAAATAAATGAGCCTTCCAAGGCCTTTCTAAACAATAAGAAAGAAACATACCAGATGAATTTCCATCATTCATGCGATCTGATGCACTTCCAACTCCAGAGTTACGTAGTGAACCAGTAGAAGGTTGGCTGATTGGAGCAAGCCTGCTAAAAAGGACAGCTGCATTCAGACTCCCATAAATCAAGAACATGTCCAAAAGGACAATCAGTAACTTCCATAACATAACAGATATGAGTATCAGATCACCCTTCTTACCTTCCAAGTGGAGGTAGACCTCCAGCAAGTGAAGTTTGTGGCCTACGCAAATGTCTTTCAACATTAGTGAAAGAATCATCTGGACCCGATGTGGATGCACCTTCTGCAGCAGATCTCCTTGCATTGCCCTTAGACAAGTTCCCAGACGTGTTCTGATTGGGAGACATATTTGGATCAAAATAACAAAATTTAGGAAACAATACCCTAAAAAATTATATTCATATTTTCACTTCTCAAATAACACACGTTAAAAATTCTGTCTGGCTGTAAGGCTTACTTAACAAGGCCAGTCCTGCGCACTGACAGAATCATGCCATATTAGACAAAGATCACGTATTTAAATTCCAGGGTATTTTCAGATAACTGTTCAATGGTAGAAAATGTTCGTGTTGACAAAATATAGTGCAATGAATGGCCGTGCATTAGAGAATAGGCACTGTCAGTGTTATTCGAAGCCCCATCCCATCTTATGATTTTGCATGCAATACAAGGATGCACTGTTTTTTAATTTTACAGACACCAGGTGCCAGACATAGCAATGACTTTTAGTAAACCAGCCAAGCTTAACATTTGTGGAAAACATTTCTTTCTTTTCTAAAATGTAGCTTTCATGGAAAGGTGGTCAGCATTTAAACAATCCTTTTGGGTACACCCCTGTTTCAGTATCAATTATATTTTGGCACATACTTGGGTAATATCCTTATGAACCAATGTTTTAAAAACTGAAACTGGTCTTGGAACCAGTTTCCAGCCACCTAGAAAACCAAGTTTGAAACTGGAATAAGATTGAACCAGATCAAACCGGATTGGATGAACCGGTTTGTGTGTGTGTGTATAATGATTTATTTTAATGAAAACATTTATTTCTAGGATTCCAAACCATTAGAGACAAAATATGCAAAGTTACTTTGCTCATCTAAAAACCATGTAAACAGTGAATATATCAAAATGGCACTGAGTGAAATACATATCAGCAACAAAATACATAATCATCAAGCCTCTGAATGGCCTAGAGTCAAAAAACCATGCTACAATCCACTGGACCACTGGTATATCTATTACAAATCTCTGATCAACATGATTACTCATCAAACTCATCACCACTATTAGAAATGGGGTCATCAGCAAGAGCTGCAGAAACATCATCTCACTCAGAGTCTCCAGACCCCCTGGGTTCCTCAACCTCATAATATGGTGGAAAAAACTATAACATGCCTAACCAATGATTTTCGTTTGAGTGAAGGGTTCATCTCCTCAACCTTGTAATATGGTAGAAAAAGCTAACATGCCTAACCAATGATTTTGGTTTGAGTAAAAGGAACATTTTTGTTAAGGCCATGGCAGAGAAAATCAACAATAAATAGCACCAACATCAGAGTTCAACAATCAATAACACCAGCATTAAGATACATAAAGTGCTTCGTGCGATGGATTAAATGCCAATCCCATACCCTCATACACACAATCCTACCAATCCTAAAATCCTGAAAAGCAGTAAGTCTGCCGAAATTTGAGTGAGATATGAGATTAAACCTTCTAGTGGGACAAGGTTGGAACCACTCTCAAACATCCTGAAACAATTAATCGTAATGTTAAAACTTTAAGTAAAAGGATAAAAAGGAAAGGTAAAGGAAAAAGTTGACATTTCCTTTATATTTTCTTTTTCCCTTTTTCTTTAAGAATTTAACATTACCATTGATTGCTAGCATTGCTAGGGTTTAGCAGTTAGGGTTGTTACTTAGGGTTTAGGAGTTAGGTTTTCACGGTGGACTAGTTCAGGACAGTACCCATTGGTTCAAACCGGTTTGTACTGGTTGGTACCAAACCAGTACAAATTGGTCCACCAATCCAGGTTGGTGGATGGGATCATAGGGCCAAAGCTCCAACCTCACAATAGTTTCATGTAGCTCGAGAAGTCAAAGACTCTCTAAAGAGACCAACAAAGGGAATCCTCAATGAATTGTGCCCATCGAAGACAAACATTATAATGTCCAAAAAAAATTCCCCATTCGAGGTAATTGAAGATAAGACAATGATGGGTTTTCATGTTAAAAGTCATGAATGAAGCTTGTACCATAGTATGCTCAGTTCCTAACTAACTTGTTAAAATTGGCAACTAAGGCCAAACTCCACATGGATCATCTTATTTATGACCGCTGATATTTTTATTGGATTCCTCTCTCTAAGAGGTGTAGGATTGATCTAAAGATCATCTGATTATGACATGTACAAATGAAGTCATGAATTTTGGCAACTAGGGCCAACCTCCACGTCGGTCATCTTATTTATGGCAGCTGATATTTTTCTTGGATCCCTCTCATCGAGAGGTGTAGGATTGATCTAAAGATCATCCAATTCCAATAAGTATTCTCATCGGAGTTATCGAATTCTATTTTGCTGTTATAAGACAATTGATCCAAGTCGGCAGCAACCAAAAAATAAACCCCACATGTTGCTCAACGTTCTTAGTATACAAATAGAGGTGGCCTTCAAGTCATTTCAACACACTTGGGATCTCTTCCTCTCTCTACTTGTCTTTGGGTTTTAGTAGGAGGAGAGATCCTAAGGAATAACGTTGCCCTGATCCAAAGGGCAAAAAGCCGGAACTGCCAGAAAATCCGGAACTGCCGGAAATTCCGGAACTGCCGGAACTGCCGGGAACAGTGAAAACAGCCATAACTGTCGGGAACTGCCGAAACAGCCGGAGCATCTGTCTCCGAAGGAGAGCAGCATGCAAGAGACAGCTAACTAACATTGGGACAGTTATATGGTACTTAGCAGCAAATACACCAAGCATGCAATGTTACAGCTAGCATGCAAGGGACAACTAGCATGCAACAACAAGCATGCTAAGGACAACAAGCATGCTAGGGACAACAAGCAAGCAAGGTGCAGCCAACAAATAGGTCAAGATGGCAACATGGTGCAGCAATGGCACATAATGCAGAACATTGATGGGTACAGTCATGATTAATGAAGTGTGATGAGATGCAGCGCAGTGATGATGGGTGCAACATGGTGCAACACGATGAGGTGCAACATGATGACGAAATTCAGGACAACGATAGGTAAAGGAGTCACCTTGGAGGATTAGTTGAAGCAGCATGTCTTCCACTGATCTCATGTATCATCTTCTTAGAGATGATCTATGCTCTTATCTAGATAAGTCAAAGTGTTGACTTCTGTTGTAAACGTACTATCTCTCTCTCTCTCTCTCTCTCTCTCTCTCTCTGCTGAACTATTAAAGAACATATAAGAATTGATAAAGGGTTTCCCCACATTAAAGTTTGTCCCTGGCTAGCGCCACATCTTGTGTCCTATTGTCCTGGCTTGTCTTCTGCAATCGTTGTTTATGTTCTATCTGCAATTTATATTGATGTTGATGCGATTGCTAATCTAGAAAAGATATGGAGCTAACTGTGAAAATTGAAATAAATTGCTCTAAGCATAGAACATACCTAAAAATTAACATGGTATTGGAGCTAAGGTGAAGACAATGCCCAAGCAAGAGTGAAAGAGAAATCACCGAACACAATTGGGAAAGGACAAAAGGATCAGTGGATTCCTCATCCCTCTTCAAATTCACCAAGGGTGAAGTCGAAGCAGAGAATATTATCAAAATGGCGCAGCGGAATGTGCCCTACCTAAAGATCACTCCATTGGAAGACCGGATCTCAAGGTGGAAGGAAAGGCAGATAACTAGTTCGGCCATTACGCAAACGAGTGTCCAAATGGCAGGGACACATCACTTGATGATGATAACAATCATTCCAAGGATATCTTCAATGATCAAAGGAATGACAAGTAATGCAGGTCATCAAGGAAATGGTCAACTCTTCATAGAAAGCAAGGAACCCCAGGTATGAAGAATCAAATGTTGTTTCTGATAAGATAAAAAAGCGTTATCTTGTATTGGCCCTCTCCTTCAGATTCTTTGGGAATCTGGCTTATAGATTGTAGTGCTTCAAG
>APFE030689080.1:342794-373998 GCA_000404065.3 Pinus taeda
GGTTATCTTATTTATGGCAGCTGATATTTTTCTTCGATCCCTTTCATCGAGAGGTGTAGGATTGATCTAAATATCATCTGATTCCGATAAGTATTCATGGAGTTGTGAATATATTTGCGTTATAAGACAATTCGTCAAGGTCGGCCAGCAACCAAATAATCCCCACATGTGCTCAACGTTTTAGTATAAATAGAGGTGGCCTTCAAGTCATTTCAACACACTTGGGATCTCTTCCTCTCTCTACTTGTCTTTGGGATTTAGTTGGAGGAGAGATCCTAAGGAATAACGTTGCCCTGATCCAAATGGCAAAAAGCCGGAACTGTCGGAAAAGCCAGAACTGCCGGAAAAGTCGGAATTGCCAGAAAAGTCGAAACTGTCAAAAAAGCAGAAATTGTCGGAAAAGCCGAAACTGTCGAAACTACCAGAAAAAACGGAACTGCCAAAACTGCTGGGAACTGTTGGGAACAACAGAGAACAACCGGAACTCCCAGAACTGCCAAAACTGTCGGGAACTGCTGAAACAGCCAAAGCATCTGTCTCCGAAGCAGAGCAGCATGCAAGGGATAGTTAACTAACATTGGGACAGTTGTATGGTACTTAGCAGCAAATACACCAAGCATGCAATGTTACAACTAGCATGCAAGGGACAACTAGCATGCAAGGGACAACTAGCATGCAACAAGCATGCTAAGGACAACAAGCAAGCAAGGTGCAGCCAACACATAGCTCAGGATGGCAACATGGTGCAGCAATGGCACATAATGCAGTACACTGATGGGTACAATCATGATTAATGAAGCATGATGAGATGCAGCATGGTGCAACGCAGTGAGGTGCAGCATGATGACGAAATTCAGCACAATGACAGGTGAAAGAGTCACCTTGGAGAATTAGTTGAAGCAGCATGTCTTCAACTGATCTCATGTATCATCTTCTTAGAGATGATCTGTGCTCTTATCTAAATAAGTCAAAGTGTTGACTTCTGTTGTAAACATAATATCTCTCTCTTTCTCTCTGCTGAACTATTAAAGAACATATAAGAAGAATTGATCAAGGGTTTCCCCACATTGGGGTTTGTCACTGGCTAGCACCACATCTTGTGTCCTCTTGTCTTGACTTGTCTTCTGCGATTTATGTTTATGTTCGATCTGCAGTTCACTTTAATGCTGATGTGATTGCTAATCTGGAAAAGATATGGAGCTAACTGTGAAAATTGAAATAAATTGCTCCAAGCATAGAACATACCTAAAAATTAACATTTTGATTATAGTCTAATTGTCAAGGTCAGCCAGCAAACTTATATAGGCTCAGAAGCCCAACAATCACGTCTATTCATCCTCAACGTTGCATATAAATAGAAGGTGACTTAGCTTCATTTGGACACACTCATCTTCACAGTTCTCTCTCTCTCCTCATTGATTGGTTACGTGTTTCTGGGCCTCTCTCTCCACACGTCCGAAATTTCAAGAGTGAAATTTCAGGAGGCCGAAATTTCAAGAGACCAAATTTCCAGACAATTTGACCAAGCGTTGACCAACCTACGTTGACCTCCTTTGACTGCATTTTTGTGAGAGCTATCTCTGTTTGGGCAAACCGCATTTTGGGCACAGAAATTGAGGCTAAACGTTGACTATTGACCAACGTTGACTTTTCTGGTTAGAGCTCTTTTGCTACTGTCATAAATTATCAGATTTGCAAATTGTACTATCTCTCTCTGTTGAACTATTGAAGACTACAAGAAGAATTGATCAAGGATTTCCCCACATTGGGGTTTGTCCCTGGCTGGTGCCACATCTTCTGTCCTCTTGTCTTGGCTTTTCTTCTATTGTTTATGTTTATGTTCTATATTCATTTTACTATCATGTTGACGTGATCGCTAGTGATATTGGGCTAATTAATAAATTGAGGTAAAATTGCTCTAAAGCATAGAACATACCATTGTTGCTTAAAATTAACATGGTATCGGAGCTGAGCAATCACCAAAGATAGTTGGACAAGGACAAAAGGCACAATGGGTTCCCCATCCTACTTCTTGGTTGAAGACAAGCTCCATGATAAATCTGACTATCATGGATGGAAGATGTCTCTTGATTTGACCTTGGAAGAAAAAGAAGTGATGCATTATGTGCAAGGTAAAATCCTCTAGCCTCCTTCAAATGCACCGGCTACTGCGAAGACCAAGTACAATAGGGCTGAAGTCAAAACGAAAAAGATTATCGGGGATTCCATTGACAATCATCTAGTGGCCTATATCTCCGAATCGAATACCTCCAAGGAGATATACAACAAGTTGGTCGACATGTTCAAGGTTAGTAATGCTAATCAAATTCTATTTCTTAAGAAAAAGTTGAAGGATATTAAGAAGGGCAAGGACGAGGACAATCAATCCTATTTCTTGAGGATTACTGAGATCAAGAATGATCTACTCTCGATTAGGGAAGTCATCCCTGACAGGGAACTTACTCTCACCACCCTTAGAGGACTCCCACCCTCAATGGTATGTATTTAGAACCACTATACTCAACAATGATTGAATTCCAAGGTTTGTAGAATTGATGTCGAGATGCATTCAAGAAGAAACAAGAATGATGGAGCAAGAAATGTCTTCTAATAGAAGCAACCCCACTTCATTCTCTACCCATGCCAAGAGGAAGAACAATGCAAGTTCAAAGAAGCAAAGTCAAGGACCAGGATTCAAAAATGGAAGGAAGGGAAGATGCTTTGTTTGCAATAAGTTTGGCCACTATGCAAGGGAGTGTCCAAATAGAAGGGACACATCGCATGATGATGATCACAATCATTCTAGGGGCAACTTCAACCACAACGATCAAAGGAATGGCAGGTCAAATGGCAAAGGAAAAAGGAATGCGGGAAATCAAGGAAATGGCCGACCCTCCAAGAAATACAAGAACTCCAGGTATGAAGAATCCAATGTTGTTAACTATAAGCAACATGAAGAAGTTCAAGGTGCACCAAACAATACAAGAGCAAGAAATCAAGTCCCTTCTCAACCTTCCCATTGGGGATATCGATGGATACCATCTAGACCAATTCAATGATGTTGAACCATACATCAATTCACATGTCCTCAGAGCACCAAAGGAACCAGCTATAAACAGTTCCAAAGCAAGGCGCCCTTAGCTCGTTCGATTACCTCCTAATTCCATAGGAGCAACCAGAGATCTATTCAAAGTTTTTTTCCTTTTGACCTCAGATGCTAGGAGTATCCCTTGCCCCAACATCTCCCCTAAATCATATGGTCAAACCCACTTCTTGCTCTAGGAGACTTTGACAATGAGCCAGTGCCCAATTTTCCTCCCTCGCCATCTGCCATCAGACACGGGAGCCCTTGACATCTCTAGCTCCATCGCCCTATTGATTATTTTGTATCACACCACAATCTTCTATATGTGTGTAATGGCAACGTTGCAACTTGTTTATTTCTTTATTTATCTAATTTATGCATTTTCTAGGACGTACACTTGCACTCCCACATTGGACTCATATTGATTGTACTCTTCTTCAATCACATTGACCTACTTCTGTGTTCATTTGTGGGCCATTAATAAAGTTATCTTTATCTTTATCTTAATAAAACTACATGACCAAAAAAGCTTTAACATGATCAAACAAAATTGTCTTGGGAATTGCTACAACTGTTTTGCCCGGAAACAACCCCATAGAAATCATCAAGTTGCTCTCTAAGCGCTCCACGATTTGTTATTAACTTCAAGAAGAAGTTCAAGGCTTTAAACAATTGGTAAATTAACAACTACTACAAGAGTGCAAAGCTACTCAAATGTTTATCACAACTCAACACCACACCTCATACCCCACCCATTTCTCCATCTCTAACTCCGCCACCTCTCATCTTTCCCTAGCTAGAGTAAGCTCAAAAATTTTGGTTGCAAAGCTAATACTTCGCAACATCAATTCCAATCTTCAATTTTGGATTCATGGTTTAAGTCAACAACAATTTAGCCATCAACTTCATCCTACACAACTCATGGTCTTTGATTCTAGCTTCTAGAAATTAAAGAAATTCCAAACAAGCTAGCTACCCAACATTGGTTTTTCTCTAGTCTACTCCACATCAAAAGCACCAAATAGTGATAAGCAAAGATTCTTGAATACGATTGAGTGAAATTAGCACATGTTGTTTCAATTAGCACATCAAGTAGATATACCATCAATGTTGTTTGCATGACTTTGATACCACATTGAACTATACATAAGTTGAACAACCAATACACCAACCTCTTGAGAATGGAACCAAAAAGCAATCATTCATTATATCATACGATGTCTTCTTACATATAAACAAATAAAGATGAGAAAGATGATACATAACCTCTTCCTATTTATTCATCATTATCTCTAAAGCACTTAATGTTCTATGTATTTACGTAAAGTGAATACTAGTTGTCAATTGGGTGTAGCTCAACTAGTTGTGAAGAATAAGTTGTTGTTCTCCCCACTCAGTACCATATTCCACTTACTGACTTGTTTGCTCTTAGTTAGAAAAGAGTTGATGAGCAATATATCATCTATTCATGAGTTGTTGACATGTCTTTTTGCCCTAAACAATATAGGGTTTACCTTGGGTATCATACTTTGAATGAGGAGAAGTGCCCTAGAGGTTTCCCCCAAGATATATTACCTAAAAAAAACAATGTTAATTACTAATAAATGACCATTCTTTATATTACATTAACAAGTTACTATGCACCATTACTTCAAGAATCAGCCTACAATATCACCCATGGTGTCGATGAGCTATAGATGATTCATGAGTTGACCTAGCCTAGAACCCTAAACAACATATTGTTTACCCTAAGTAGCATCATTGGAATAAAGTGAAGTGCCAAAGAGGTTCCCCCTAGCATATGATACCTAGAATAAAAAAAGTAAATGCTAATTACTAATAAAAGAGTTTGAATCATCTAGCATATCATCACCTTGAAATTATGCCATCTCACAAAAGCATAACCACATTGATGTTAGCTCCACCCCAAATCTACAAATGCATGTGACATGAATTTCTTGGCAAACATGGATGCAAATTCTAACACACACCTACCACTATGACTTTCTGCAACCACATCTAAGATGACTTTAAGTGCTCCATTAGCGGGCATTAATTATACTTAATACTTAGTGCATTGTTTTATACTCAAAGGCACCAAAATCTACATCTCTAAACAAATAATCCTTGTTACAAGAAAATTGGGTGAGAGTTGACTTCTAGACTATGCAATTTATCCTTGCTAATCAATTACCAAGGTGTTTCCAAGCTACAATGTTTGTAATTGGATGATTGTTTTATTATGTTTGCATATCCAACATTGTTATGTCATGGCACTCAATTAACTAAGTAACAAATTCACGCTTGGTTACTTCCACATTTGCATCCTCAAAAACCTTAGCATTTGCATATTGTATGTGTGCACCATGTGCACTTAACATTTGTTCTACAACCACCTCCAATGTTTCCTAATCAGCTCAAAGTGAAATGCACACGATCTTGGCTATTGCAGTTGAATGATTGTAATATCCAAGAGTCACCAATCAATTAAACGCATATCCTCAAAGTGATGTGCACAAAATATTGGTTATTATAAATTGTAATATCCAAGAGTCATCAATTGAATAATCACACATCTTGACATACTTTGTCTTGGTTTAGCTATTGTAACCAAATAGATTAAGATCCTCCCTAGTCAAACTTCAAACCAGACCAAGGTGCTAGAATGTAGAAAATGCAAATTTCAAGTAATAACAAAACCAAAGAAACAAAGAATGTGTAAACAAAATTTAAATAAATTCAACAGCAATGTAGGTGTGATGTATTGTATCCCATGACATTACCACCAAACTTTGACGATAATTTAATTCAAAATGAGGAGCCTCTTTATCCTCATAGGCCCACATCAATGTTGCATGACTAGTACTTGTATAAGACTTGTCTGGCTTTTGACTCAGCGACCCGTATAAGACTCAGGGATGACCTGTGTAAGACGCAGCAAAATTTTCCCTCCACACAATCTACAAAAAAAAACAAATTTTGAGGGTCTCCATGGGGCTTATGCAAGTCCTATGCAGGTCATATATGGTTCTTCATGGGTTCAATGCGGATAGCCAAGTTTTATGCAGGTTTTGGAAGGTACAGGTAGAAACCACGGATTCTATGTAAGTGACCCGTCTCGCTATAAAACCCATCAAGACCTGCGGGTACTCGCAAGTCTTATAAGAGTCATGCTATACTGGCCCACATACATGACATATGGGCACACAAGCATTCATCCGACTAATTAGGACTTTTAGACATCAACTTCCTAATAATATCTTTATAATCATGTCCAAGTGACTTAACTCAGTCTGAGTCATAAGGTAAATTACATCATTGTGGCATAGTAAACAATTTGACAATAACATATAAGTCACTAAAGAGCAAAATAGACTTGAAGTATAACTCAGTATTATGTCAATTGTAGCTTAAGTCACAAGTGATTGAGATGAAATGGTATTTCCTCCCCCGTTTGGTTTCAAAACCCACGATGTGACATGTTCTCTTCGTGAGCCAATTGTTGTTGGTAGTTAACCTGGCCTTAAATGCCAAGAATCCAATTTACCCTAGATGGCATCCTCTGAACAAGGGAAAGCTCACTGGGTTTCCCCGGGAAATGAATTACATGGAAAAAAATAAAGTCTAGAATGAGGTTACCAATAAAGTCTGGAAGTAAAATATTTTCAAAAGTTTTACTTCATCTCTAAACAGTTCTTAAGGCTCAATAATGCAGAATACGTAGTAGCACAGAAATAAACCCTAAAATAACAACAATTAAGTGCACTTACTACAACTCCAGTATATTCATGGATACAATTTTTGCTGTAACCAAAAGCATGAATATACAAACGGTATTTTAGAAAGCTATTCACACAAAATACCTCCGACTTCAAATAGGTTTCCAGAATTTCCATCAGCAAGGGACCATTTTCTGCATCCTTGTTAGAATCAGCCTCAAACTTTGGTCCAAATTTTTCCTTTAACTCGGATTTCCAAAAGCCCCTAGGCTGCAAAACACAAGAAAATTACATTATCGAGATGGTGAATGATAATTTGCATGCTAAACCAGGCAAATAAGTGATCCCACTAGTATAAAAACAAGTACAAACAAGACTTGATTTATGTTTATATCTTAATTACCAAATTACACTCTGGTAAATACACTTTCAAAGTATGTCCCAATTGTGCCCATTCCAAGTATTCACAGATCAGTGCGGTCAAAAGTTTGCCTGTAAACAAACACAAAACAATCAGATTAAACAATTTGCAGTGCAAAACGTATTCTTCAAAGGTAGCCATCTTTCACTACATTTAGATAGTTATTTAAGGAATGAAATAACAAGCATTTGATAAGCAAGTACTCATATCCTAAAGAACGCAAAACATTTAAAGACTCTTTCTCTGAAAAGAATTTAAATGTAGCCATGAATTGGTCAAAACTCAAAAGTATACTTGCTGGCTTCCACACAAATCTAACACATATTTTTAACAGCCAGAAACTACGAACCTTAAGGCGATATCTGCATTACCAGATCCATTGGCCTATGGAAATGGATCTGCAGATCCCTGAATTGGATCCAGATACCCCTAGATCCATCTAACATCTGCTCCAAAAACAGATCCATGAAACATATAAAGATTGTTGATCGAAAAAAACATAGGAATTTCCTGCACAACCATTCTCCCACAGAGGATCTTGTGCAGCAATACAACTTGACCCTGTCAATCATCCGCTGAGCCACCCTGTAGCAATAAATTCACTCAACCCTAACATTCACTCGCTGGTTGAAGTCGACATTGGATTGTTGTGGGGATCAATGGGAGACGACACAAACCAGGAGAGATTGCAGGCAGCTCGAATGGGGGAGAGATCGCAGATGGCATGAATTGATGACATGAATGGGGAATGATTGCTGTTAGGAATCGAATGGCAATTTGAAAAATGGTTAAGAAAAATTATATATTTACTTTAGTTTAAACTTTAGATAATTCATTTCAGTTTCAATTTTTTTTATATATGTTAACTTAACTATAGTTTAGACAGATAAATGTTGACTTAACTATAGTTTAGACAGATAAATATATAAAAATTGATGTATAAATTAAAGTTTAAACTAAAATTACCCCGACAGGGGAGTGTGAAATGAGCCAGCGGAGGGGGGAGGGGAAGGCCTGCCATCCCACTGCCACTCTGCAATGAGCATTAAAGAGGGGGGATGGTGTGGCCATTTCACCCAATGCAGTCGCACATGTTATAAGCCTCAATCTCCAAGCAAGCTAATATCACAAACAACCCCTGATTGGACAATTATCAGGGATCAACAGGATTTGGTATCACCTTTGACGTATCATTTTTATTTGACATCATGTATATCAGTGCTTTCTTCATATTTATGTGCCAATGTGTTTATTTCATGTTGTTATTGCTTTATATGTTTAAAAATCTAAAAAGATGAATATATTATGCATTTTATATGCTTGCCGATATTTTGCCAATAATTTCGCCGATAAGATGTTTTCTGGACCCTCGCCGATATTTTGCCAATACCAATATTTTCAACACTGATCTCAACTACTTCATCTAATTTTGATTTCAGCTCTGTTTCCTGTGTTTTCAATTTCTCCTTTTACCTTCGCTTCTGAGCAATCTGCCTTCTCTATTCAAGCCTAGCAGTTCAATATACTCTGCTTGGCATACCATGCTTTGCAACTTGGGACTCTTGCTCTTTTCAGATGGATTATAGGAAACTTCAGGAGATCAAGCACACTTTGAGACATGACGATGCAAAAGAAGGAAACCACAATTTGATTCACATGGTCAAAGATAAAATTCAGAAACAGGACAACAATGTAACTTCCCAGATTGAAGTTATGGGAACCCTTCTGCAACAGAAGTGTCAACTCAATACAATGGAGGCAGATCATAGCATGCTTTCAAACATGGTAGTCAACCTGTCAAAAGGTGAGCAGTCTGAAAATTCCAACCAAGTGCAATATGTTCATTCAAACCATGGAAAACTTAAAGAAGATAACACAGTTCACCAGCTTCCGAAGAATGTGGAATCAATCAAATAGATGTTCAATTTAGCCAGGGAAGCAACGGATGAAAGCACCAGTCAACATGCCTTCTATTAAGTATATATGTTTGATAAAGTAGTCCAATTTTAGGCCTTTAAACATAAGCTAGTTGTTTATGTTGTATAACTATATACTGGTTTGTGGAATTTGTGTTTTTGAGAAATTATGATGTAACCTTGCTACAATCTTAGCTGCAGCTTTTACTGAATATAAAATCTACCAGTTATGGTCTTAAAAAATAAAAACAGAAACTCCTGAGAAGGTTTGGACACCAACTCGAACAAATCCAATGTCATATGCACACCACTCGGCTCAAATAGTCTCTTCCAGCCTGCCTGCAATAGCACATCTTACAGAAGGCCCTGCTCTAGTGCCTGAGAACCTTTTTAATAGCCAATTTACATACTATAGGTATTGATAAAAGGAGTTGCAATCCTCATATGACATTTATGACTTGGAGTTACTAAACACTAAATACTGAACTTACAAGGATCTCACAAGGGTGATGGAGATTAATATAAGCATGCATAACAACAACCATCATTGTGAGCATGCATAACACTAGCTATTAATGTGAACATAGCCCCAAGGGTTAGCTCAATTGGTCGAGTCCCCATCGTTAAAGGACCTTTGCTATTGAGAGGTCGGGCTCCGTGGTTGAGCCTTTGGGGTGGATCTGCCTGGTACAAAAATTCTGTGGTCGTAGCAGCCACCAATCTCCAGGGTCCGTAAAACACACAGAAGGGAAAAAAAACTATTATTGTGAGCACGCATTAATAACTATTTATGGTTATGCTAAAAAAGGACAAAAAGGAACTCCCATCTAAGCATTGTGACACTATCACAACTTAGACATATATCTATGCTCTTTTAAAAAATCCAACGCTTTTATTTATTCCTTGGGGTTCAAAGCAGAAGCAAAAATCTAAGAAAAAGCTGAATACATTAAGGTTTGACTGCAAGGAGGGTATAAATCCTTAGCATCTGAAAACTACTGAAAGCACGGTGTTGAAGGTAGCAAGAACTGGGTTAGACAGGACACTCCCACAGTATGTTGAAGCACAAGAAGATTTCTGATGAATTTTGGGCAGTAGTAGCAAATCATGTTCACCTGATCAACAAGATACCAACCAAATCAGTTCATAACAAAACTACTGAAAATGAGTGGAATGGCACGAAACCTACAGTGAAGCATCTGTGCATGTTTGGAAACACAAACTTTGCTCATGTTCCATAGAAGAGATGACAAAAGCTATATGAGATGTCACACGTGTATTTCTACTTGGATATGATGTGGGGTATAAAGCGTAAACAAGCATTTAGGCTTTGAGACATAGAAGAGTGCAAGCTAGAGATAATAAGAAATGTGAAGTTCGATAATAAGTTCAAAACAAAACCTAAACAGACCTCAAAGACAGAGAAGAGGCAAATTTTATTGGAAATGGAAGATTATGAAAGTGAACACTTTTCAGAAGAAGAAGCGCTAGAAGATGAAGACAAACATCAAGTAAGTTGAAAATAAACCTAAACGGTATAAGAAATTCCTGAAGATTCTAGGATATATGAACCTGAAGCAACAATGGATAGAAGACAGTATGTGCCTTCCCTGCTCTAGTGCCTGAGAGCAACAGTATGTACACCTTCATACACCAATTTGGTGTCTAGCTTGGCCGTGATCTCAGGGATTAATTTATAACTGTATAGAAATATATATTATAAATATCGATTATTAACTATATAGAAATACATATTATTCATATATATTATTAACTAATATCAATGTTACCAGACTCGAAACGGCAATAAAGTGCAAAGAGTTTTAATCAGAACGGAAAACAATTGGGAAAAAAATGGTGAATTCAATAAATAAAGATATAGGCATATATTGAATTAAAAAACAAAAAGCAAAAAAAAAATCATTGATATTTAATAAAGCCATGTCCAAACAATGCATAATATCAATAGATGTCCAAAATATCATGAATGAATAAGTATCTCATATAAGTTATGAATCCAAACATGATCCAAAATACTGAGTCCTTAATAGTTTCCCAATTCATTTGGATCTTTCCTAAAGAGTGGTCACCAATTCCAAGCGCTTGGTATCATCTTCACACCAAGAGCTTACACAAGCATTCAGTCATCAATTAGCCCTTCAATTATCTATCAATTCTTGGCCCAATCAACTAAATCTTGAAAGAGAATACATATAATGCATCTCTAAGCTATGGGGTTATCCTCGATATTATGATGCATCTCACAGCTTTTAGTACCATAAGGTTGGAGCAAGTCGGATTCAAACCTGCAACTTTAAGACGAGACGACTACAGCTCATCTAAGTGAATTACCTATAATTATTCGATTGCATCAAAAGCACCAATTATTAGAATAGGAGCGGCAGCAGGTGTATTCCATACATAAGTGTCAATAATCCAAATCCCATTAGCAAGAATTTGCCCAACATCCTCCATAATCCGAAATCCATCAGCCCAAGTAAAAGCATTAGCAGCTATAATAAGAAGTACTATGGTAGTATGAAAGAGAGTGAACTCGGCAAGAGTTAGCGCCACTACTATGGGAGTAATAGTGTGTGTGGCAGGAGTAAAATCAATAGCGACAATCATAAAGTCATCATCCTACCGGGGGTCTATTCTATAGCGTGTGTCCCATATAGCGTGTATCCTTCTTGGGGTCTATTCTATTGTGCAAGACTTCCCTGGGTTTCAAATCATCCGGCATTGACTACAAGCTATGTCACATGGTTCGAGTTCAAATTCGAGTTCGGAAACAATTAAGTTCGATTCGAATTCGAATTTTTCGATGAGGTTCGTATGCGGTTCGACATTAAGTTCGAGTTCGAAAACAATTAAGTTCGATTCGAATTCGAATTTTTCAATGAGGTTCGACATTAAGTTCGAGCTCGAAAACAATTAAGTTCGATTCGAATTCGAATTTTTCAATGAGGTTCGTATGAGGTTCGACATTAAGTTCGAGTTCGGAAAACAATTAAGTTCGATTTCGAGATTCGAATTTCGATATAATATATATATATATATAGATAGAATTAGATAGATCATAAAAATAATAAAAATCAAAATCAATCAATAAAACTATATGAGTAGCAGTGAGCACCCACGAGCCACAAATCACGACCACTATTAACTTCACGCTCCGAGCGGCGGGGACAAGCAGCGTCTAGAAATTGAATTCAGGAAATTGCAGAGAATACAACACGCAGCGGCAACACTGAGCATAATAGAGCGAGTACACTCAGACTGAAGTTGGCTTGTGAAAATCTATCGACAACCATGGTAAATAAAGCCAAACGAGTATCCACTGCTGGAAACTAATTGGTGGGAAGCAGAACAAGAGAAAACCCTGTGTTGCCAATGGTTTTTCTCATAAACCTTAAAACAGCTGACAAAAACAACCTGAAATCTAACCTCGAACCCCCAAAAAAATTATAAAATTATAAAATTGGGCTTCAGGTTCGTCTTTAGGTTCGCCTTTAGGTTCGAATTTGAGGTTCAACTAACAAGTTCGAATTCGTTGAAGTTTGAATTTGAGGTTCGACTATCAGGTTCGAATTCGTTGAGGTTCGAATTTGTTGAGGTTCGACTATCAGGTTCGAATTCGTTGAGGTTCGAATTTGTTGAGGTTCGACTATCAAGTTTGTCAAACCTAAACGAATTTGAAATTTTTTTTTGGGTTTGCCGAATTTCGAACCTCAAGGTTCAAATTCGGCGAACCTTGTGACATAAGATACAAGTGCGCAAACTCCAAGCGCTGTGGGCGATAAGAACAAGGGCGCAGACTCCAAGCACGATAGGCGACAAGAACAAGTGAAACCACAGAAACAATAAACAACAACAAAATAATAATAAAAAAAAAAAAAAAAAAAAAAAAAAAAAAAAAAGCACGAACTTTTAACCTAAAAATCGAAACATGATTGCTCGTCAATCCAAGTCTAAAAATCGCAAGAATTGTAGTTAATCTCCAAGTCGCAAATCAAACTCGCGTTGACCATGAGTCAAACTCAGTCAACGCAAGTTTGACTCGCCCAAAGTTTACTCTGCTTGTCTGCAGGCCAATGAGTTGGACTCGTGATTAATCACGTGTGATCGCAGTGTTGTTTCACTGAACTATATAACTTATAACTGATATTCTCTACAATTAAATTTTAATATGTAATATAAAGTATATAAAATAATATATAGACAATATAAGAAATTATAAATAAAGGTAACCGTGGAGACATTGAACTCACAGGTATGGAGTCACAAGTCCCCTAGTGCAGCAAATATTAGTGCCACAGAGCAAAGATGAGGCCTGAGGGTTAGAATTGGTCCAGTTGGCGGTATGGAGAGGACGTGCAGAGATAAACCATTGAATTCCCATTGGCATTTCTTTAGGATTGCAACAATGGATATTATAAAACTGTGTTTAGAACTCACAACAGCACATGGAAGTGAGCCAGTGGCATCAAACCTCAAGCAACCTGTTGTCAAACAAAAACTGTCTTAGCTAGCAACCTATGACAAAACAGCAGATGAACCTAAGTAGCAGCAAGCTATGAGAGACGAAGTGAATTCCGATCAGCAGAGTCAGCAATTAGAGCTAGTACAACTTTTGGAAAGTAGGAAAGGAAATGGTCTTGAGGATGTACAATACTATGCACAAATTTGATGTAGCTATTGATAAGCATAAAATAAGGTTTGTAGCAAAGGCTATGCACAGGACAGCTTAGAATATGAAGAGATTTTTGCGCCTCTTGTAAAGATGAATGGTTTTATGGTTGTGTTAGCATTCGTGACACATTTTGGTTGGACCATTCACCACATGGATGTGAAGAGCGAATTCTTGAAAGTTAAATCTTCTAATACCAACTCAAATTTATTTTCTCGCAATGTTTATTTATTCCCAACAATTTGTTTTATTAACTAAATAAATTTTGAATTGTTGAAAATAAAATCACTAGTATTTTAACATATAGAAAATACATATGCAACAGAAATAAAATCAAAGAGAGATCAATCACACATTACAGCAGATAAACACCCATCTCTGCAATTCAGCGTCCTAGAAACGCTCTTGAATCAAGATGCACTCTTCCTCCTCTACACTACAGTCTAGCTAAGCCTCTTTCTCTAAAGAACAATCATTTTCTCTCCTTGTGTGTACTCACCTCTCCCTTAGGCTTATTTTACAATCTTCATCAAGCCCAAATCCCTAACCCTAATGTCCCTTCTAGAAGATCTAGGAGATCAACGATTGAGATCATTTCTAAGTTACTTAAATAATTTCATTATTTATCCTTAGAAATTGACTTAACAGTCCACAATAATTATTTGACTTTAATTATTGTACTTTTCCTATGTTAGAATTAGGAAAGAAGACATAAATCACTTACTCCATCAAGCAAGCACCTAAAGAGGCAATAAATCACCCCCAGCTTATCTCAGTAGTTCACAAACTTCCTTTTCACTAGAGGCTTCGTGAAAATATCTGCAACAAGTTCCTCTAAGGAAATGTATTGTAATCTCAAAGCACCGCTTTGAACCCTATCTCCAATGAAATGATATATGATCTCAATGTGCTTGGACAAATTATGAAACACGGGATTCTCAGAAAGCTTAATGGAACTCTGATTATCAAAGTGAATCACTGTTGGCCCCATCTCAAGATCAAATAATCCTGCAAGCATCTTGCAAATCCACATTGCCTCACGGCTCACCATACTCGTTGCCATGTACTATGCCTCTGCTGAACTAAGTGCCATTGACTGTTACTTCCTGTTGTACCACAAGATCATGGCTAATCCCAAGCTGAAGCAACATCCAGGCGTAGATTTTCTGTCCACAGAACTCCCTACCCAATCAAAATCTGTGTACCCTTGCAACTCCACTCCTCCAACTTTGACATATCTCAATCCAAAGTCTATCGCTGCCACCCAATGAACCTGTGACTAGGTCACCCTCAACAAGTACATAGTATAATTTGGAGTCCGTCTCACTCACTCTATTACAAGCTTCAACATGAAGCAGGAGTTGAGAAAATTGTATTGCTTCATGAGGAGTACTTTAGAAAGATAGGATTCAGATAGAGTCAAACTAATCTGAATCTTTATGTGAGGCAGACATTATTGGATGAATTTTGAAAATTATTTGTTGTCGATGACATAATCATGATACGTGCGAGTGAAGGTGAAATAGCAGAGATGAACAAAGCATTGAAGTAGACCTTTGAGGTGACTAACTTCATAGTCCTAGAGATCTGGCAGTGGTCAGAAGCATTTTTCCTCTCCCAAACCAGATATGTTATGGTGACTACTTGTGCTAAAAAGGCACTAGTCACAAGGCACTAGTTCTACAGACCAGTAGGATGATATGTGGGTAGCACTTATGTTGTAATAAGTCAATTTCAAAAACATATAGTAATACTATCTGTTAGCCAAATATACATACAAAACTGAAATAAAAATCTCTATATATATGAGAGAGATTTTACATGTACATTTGATATAATAACCACTATATAGACAAATATAAATATTGTTACAATGAAAATATAAATACCTTGACAATAATGAAAACTGTATTTTTACATATCCATATATGCATAAATTCCGAATTTTGAGTTAGATATTCAATTGAATAAGACTGAAACCAGCCAACGTCCATTGTAAATGATCAAAAAAATTACATCTCAAGGGATTTGATTGCTTTTGGTGCCTGATAGATCCAGGTTAACATGGATCTACGCTGGTTTAGGAAATTCATAATGGATAATTGGATGCTTATGGATGCTCCCATGAAAGCTGAACTGAATTTGAGCAAAGATGAAGCAGGAAAGCCAGTGAGTGCAGCCATGTACAGGAAATTACTTGGCAGTTAAACATATCTGATGATCTCTCGTCCTAATGTAACAGTGTTGAGATACATTGCAGATGCAGAGTCATTAGATAAACCTGAAGAGAATTTTGTAATATAATATAGTAACATCGAATTGGAGGTCGGAATAGAGTATGAGTAAGGATTTCGAGCTAAAATTAAACATATTCTGACTGGGTTAGGTATGCAGAAGATAGAAGGTCAACATCTAGTTACACATTTCAGTTAAGAACCGCAGTGATCTCCTGGCACAGTAAGAAGCAGCAGATTTTTGTGTTATCTTCCACTGAAGCAAAATACATTAGCGCATAGGCTGTGACATGCAAAGTAATGTGGCTGAAAAGAATTTAAACAGACATTGGTCTGAGATAGAATTCTCCAACAGCTCTGTTGCATGACAATCAGGGTACAATTCAACTGATTAAGGACTAAACATATAAGTTAATTTGCATTACCTGAGACAGCTGCAAGAAGAAGAGAAATTAAGTGGCAGTTATGTAAGAGTAAGTGCAGATCAAATAGCAGACATGTTTACAAATGTCAAAACCCTTGAGAAGATAACATTAGATAATTTTATTGATGTCCACCAAATGACCACAAAAAAATGTCAATGGCACTAAAAGAATACATTGAGTGTAGGTACAAAATGGGAGTGTGGAAGTCACTCCTAGAATAATATTGAAAGCAAGGAAAACATAAAGAACCAAGTGCCTAACTAAAAGCACCCACGAGCCACAAATCACGACCACAGAAGATATAAAATAATGTGTCTGCAAGAAAGATGCCAGAAGCAGGTGAGTTTAGGTGCTGAATGGAAAAGAGGATGTCAAAGCCTCCTAGAGCTAGAACTAGCTGCCAAGCATAAGTGAGGGACCAGAAACAGGCTCCTCATCGGGTTCACCAATAACTATGAAAGGGCCAATGCACATGTGGATAATATCTTCCAGGGAGTGGGCAGGGGTGAAAGGACTTGGCTGCATGATCTTGGGGGAAGCACAGAAGTGAAGAATCACAACTCTCCTAACATCCAAGGCTGTGGAGAACAAACTCTGAATGGAAGCCTGGCCGCTAGAATGAAACTGAGTAGTGTGCTGGACAGGGGTAGCCCAACTCAGAGGCCACCTAGAGTTGATTTGTCTGCTGGTGTCATGCTGCGCAACCTGTATCCTAGAACAACAGTTCCTCATGGGTCTCCAGGAAGTCGGTCTACTTCTAAGGGGCATCAAGGGGGCAACCTAAGGGAGCATCGATTTGGAATCTGAAGTATCATGGATCTCTCTGTGCTGCTTGTTGCCCAAATCAGATGGGACAAGCAACATGAAATTATGAAGTGAACTTCCTGAAGGCATCCATCTGGGAAGGGACATGTAGAGATTGAGATCTTTGTTTGAATCACTTCCCTCACAAAGTGAGCATGGCATCTCTGATCAGGGTAGCTGAAAAAGGTGGAGAGGGAGCTTCCTGAATCCAAAGTTAGATGGGACATCAAAAAATGATGTGCTCCACCACCTCTGGCTCCTCTTAGTGGCATCACTAACAAAATTTGTTGTAACCTTATAAATGTAATGCAACATTAAGCTTTTCTACTTATGCACCTTTGTATTAGTTGTAGTTCGGAAGTCGATAAAAATTTACTGTTTCTGGAAATTTGTGCTCGGTGCAAGTTTCATATGAGTTTCATCATATAGTCATTAAATCAACAGCCATTTTTCAGATTGTAGAAGTAACACCTTACACTGAAGTAAATCGTGTAGGAATATATCTACTTAGGACAAATCTGTTGGGATTGTGACTGTTCAATGTTGGAGCTGTCAGCTAACTTTGGCAGGCCCAATTGCACAATTTAAATACCACCTCAGAATACAAGACAAAGTGTTTAAGCATAATTGTATAGTTCATAATTGCAGTCATATTAGAGAATTAAGTTGTGCGATAAGCAGCAAAATGTTGATTTGATCTACAAAGGTTGGTTCAAGGTTGCTATTGTTGATGGCAGCATATTGCCCTAATGTAATCCTTGACCCCAAAAATTTAACTTGGTGTATCAACAGAAATCTGTCTGCTTAAACACACTTAAAGTAGAAGTTCCAACAATTTCTTCTATAGTGTTTTCCTCAAAAGTGTAAGAGAGAATTAGAAAAAATCTAAGACCAAGAGCAAATAATTCCCTCATGCCAAATGCATGAAATACTCAGCCCACAAACAGGTCCAAACAGAAATGCATATAAACTTCACTGGCTACAACTCTATTATTCACCAAATGAAATCAAGGCATGGAAAACTACTATTCTCTAATGGAAATAAGAGCAAAATTTACATGAGAGCATGAGCAGATAAACAATTCATGCAATTGTACATTGCAATGGCTTCGTAGCATAGCTCTAGTACCATGTGCAATGTCCCTAAAGGCGGAAACTGGAACAGATGCTATCGCTACAATACACTGGTGAAACCCATCCAAACAGCAACAGTCAAAGGAACCCTAAACAATGGGCATTCATAGTAAACAGTAGGTTTTCACCATAAGAAGAACCATTTGTTATAAAAAGCATGCCCTATCCTCCCTTAAGGAGATATTTATACTGGCTCATTCTTCACCTCCTTGTACAAAGATTTACATGTGAGAGTGCTCTAATTGCCTACATTGACTATGCATATAACACATTACGAAACCTAGGATGGAATACATTACAAACTTTAGGATGCTGTGGCTATTGTTGTGCATCATCATGGATTCACACTGTAGCTCTAAAACCACATGTAGTGTCCAGAAATTGGAATTGGCACTACTGCCACAAAATTGCAAAAAAATATCTCAAAATACATAGGAAAGATGACATGTCCACCAGCGCCAGCATGTCCTTACCGCACATGTTGGGCACATGAAACGTTATGACACATCCGACATGTGCCTGACACGTCTACTAGAACAGGACATGTATCAAACATGTGTCTGACACTTGCCCTAGAAATGTCCAAATGTGTCCAAGTTAGTTACATTCATCACAGAACATTCAGATTCTTCATTTTAGTACAAGCATCACTTTTTGCTTAAATTCGCCTAGATTTTACAATCTGGAGCAAGAATGTACACCAACTGAAGAGGAATTTGATTGTTGATTGATATCATAGCAAGCCACACCATGAAAACATTACCAATAGTCCCATGATAACTGGCTATCACCTCAACACACAGTGGAGCAGCAACTTCAGACTGGTGTGCATTTTGTATTTAATAACTGTTATCTATTTTCCCTGAGAGAGGATTTTTTTTCTCTACAGATAAGAAAGTGCACTGCTTGAAAGGATGGTCCCATAGTCCCATGATAACTACCTATCAACTCAAGGCGCAGTGGGGCAGCAATTTTAGACTGGTGTATTTAATAACTGTTACCTATGTTCTCTGAAGAGGATTGCTTTTTCTCTACAGATAAGAAAGTGCACTGCTTGAAAGGCTATAAAACAAAATATTGCATATTTTAACTAGGAATAATTTTATAAGTTTATAGTCTAATTAGTTCCAGGAGTCCCAATACATTTTGATTTTGATGACATCAAATGGCAACACAAAATCTGCAGTTTATGGTTCTACCCTATAAAAGGGGTATCTTCATGTCTATATTTCATTTTTGTATATAAAGTTTTTAATTATATATATCTATATAAGAAAAGTGTCCCCCTTGTCCTATTTCAAGGGTCGATGAATCCCATGTTGGATACTCATATCCACATGTCCTGTGTCACGGTTTCATGTGACTTGGCAAAATGCCAAGAGACAGTTGAATAAACCCTAAAACAATATACATAGATAGCAAAATACATTTGAAAGTTGAGGTAAGATTTCACCATACAATTTACCTTAGACAAGGATATGCTCAGTGACTGTCCAAACAAGTCATGTGGATAGCTCTCACACTGCTAAACATTCACTATGGAATACAATACAAAACTTAGGATATTCTGTCTATAAGGGCAGAACATCATATCAACAAAAACACAACTTGTTTGTACAACAAAACATGCACAATCAATCAATCATAAACAGCATTTGCTACAATCTATATGCAATAGCTGAAGATAGTTGACTTTTAGAGTTTAATCCTTCTTCCAATTCCTTAATATGTGATGTAGGTTCAACACAACTACAAAACCCATCAAGCAGGTTTATTGGACTAAATAAATTAATAATAGCAAAACATTTCATATGGCATAGCCAATAATAACAAAGTCAAACTAAATGTAAGTATCATTGGTCTAAATATGAAAGCATATGAGTAAAAATTCACCTGATGGAGAGGCATGAAGTTGTTTAGCCCGATCATTGCAGCTACCAAGTAAAGCAGGAGAACCACCATCTTCACTTTCCAAAGCCCGATCCTCATCTTCAATTGCCTCAAAAACACTTGCTCTCAACTCTGCCTGAAGGAATCCAATAAAGTAAGATGGTCACTTTTATAGCATCCACCACTTAGATAAAGTCCCATTCAATCCCATGTCAAGTAACTAGAACAAATTACCATGCCAATGCATATGAAGATTTACCAATAAATCACATGCTCAAAAGGAGCTAAAGACAAAATAAATGAATATAAGGCTTGACAGCCAATAATTGACCTGAAACAGATCAAAAATCCTAGTCCTCAAGGATAAGAAGACAAATTGACTAATTGTAGATGGGGTTGGAAAAAAGACCTAATTTTGCTGGTTCTAAGGCACAGAATCCATGTCATGGTAACATATAACATACCCATGTGAGATGTCTTGAGTGATCAAATTACAATATCAAATTAGATATGCCTTAAACACTTGACTAAAGACATTTATTGTAAAGTTGGCAAGTGATTATATAACAGGCTAGTGTTGTCTTTAACTGCCTTACTAAACAAGGCACTTAATGGCTTCATTTAGTCAAAGTTGATTAGGTTTGTCTTAAATAATAATGGCCAAAGAACTTAATGAGTCAATAGCTTTGATCATCTCCAAATACATCTTTGAAAAGCTCTATAAAAAAGCTGACAGATAAAATAGAAAGAAAAGTAACTTTTAAAGCCATATTTTGGAAGGCAGTGAAAGAGAACAGTTCTTCACCACTGTGTGCTCAACAATCCAGGCAGAAGAACAAAAGCACAGTAAGGAAACCTTTGTGATGAAAAATTTGACTTATATATAATATTCCTACGTGACTAATAAAACTGAGCATTTTTGCTTAGTTTTTTTCTCAATT
The DNA here is from genome assembly GCA_000404065.3 of Pinus taeda. NCBI lineage: Eukaryota > Viridiplantae > Streptophyta > Pinopsida > Pinales > Pinaceae > Pinus > Pinus taeda. The sequence goes on from APFE030689080.1 coordinate 364,054, forward strand.
AATATTTTTCTCGAGGGTAATTCCAGAGTACTATTTGTTCATTGCTGAACTAACACGGGAACTAATTAGGCTACAAGTGATCAGAGTACTTGAGAACTAACACTGCAAGTGACAATAGAATGACTACTTTTTCACTAAGAAATTTTTTATGAGCTGTCTAATGGCATAGCTTCAGCAATTTAAAATTCATAACAGTACACCAGAGCAGGTTGAGCCTTGAACCTATATAGCAAATACTCAGTGAATAAAAAGAGAGTAGTGAGACATTGCTGCTGGGAAGAGAGAGCAACCAGTCGACACTGGTAGAGACTTTTCCTGCTTGGACACTAGACCCTGTGATTTTATTCTACACTCAGAGACCTTTTCAACAGTGGAACAAAAACGTCAAACAGAGTTTGGATGCAAAAGTTATGCCTCCTCAAAGTTGACCTACAATGATTGACCACCATAATTTGAGAGGATGCAACATCAATGCCCATTATTAATGGAAAAGGGGCTAGCCATATAGAGACTATGAAGAACACTAGGAGGGTAAAAGTTGCAATTCTAGTTGAGAGTTAAAGGGGTCACACTTAACCCCTAGTTGGCTATCAAGTTGTATTATAACTGGGCCACTAGGAGGAAAAGGGGTTCCATTCTATTCGAGTGCACTTTCTTCCACAGTAGAGCAAAGTAGCTTAGACCAGATAGAGAGAGAGCAGAAAAGAGGGGATTTGTATTCTATACCAGCCCACAGGCCACGGGTCTCAGATAACTCCATAGAAGAGCCAAGAGCAAGAACAAAAACGAATGCACTCTTCTAGATCAATATTGGAGTGAAAAACAAGAGGACAAATGTTCTTTCAATAGCAGTTCTCAATGCAATTGAATTTCTGTTGAAATTTGGGTAGCTCAGAAGGTATTTCCGAGAGGAGAAATCCCACAAAAAGGAACCTTGTGGGCAAGATACCCAAGTGTTGGGGTTTTTGACCCAAAGTGATTGGTTTAGAACCAAGAATTATTAATCTAATTTGTGATTGGGTTGTGAAATAAGGGTTTCTTAAACGACAAGGGAAACCCCCAAGTAACTCACACAAAAAGTATAAATAAGAGGCCAAATGAGAGGCCTAGACCAATGTTACCAGACTAGAAATCAACAATAAATCGGCGAGGCAAAAGAGCAAAGAATTTTAATCGAATCCGGGGAAAATCGGTTAATTCAATAATCTAAGATATACACATATATTGAATAAAACCACAACAAACAAACAAAACAAAAAAAACATTTTTCACTGATATTCAATAAAGCCATGTCCAAACAATGCATAATATCAATAGATGTCCAAAATATCATGAATGAATAAATATCTCATATATGTTATGAGTCCAAACATGATCCAAAGTATTGGGTCTTGACTCCTAACATGTGACTACATCAAACCAGAAGCATCTCTGCTTCTAAAGTTTATAAAATACTGCATAGTAATCAGTAAAAAAGCAATAACTGAAATCTGTTGATTGCTGCTAAAATGATATGACAATGGTTTGCTACTAAAATCTCTGACCAAGCACATGTTTAAGCTACAATGGAGCACACTGCACACTATCCCTCTATTACACTACGACTCTATTACGTGGAGTAAATTGAAACTGAAACCATGCCTCTATTACCTTCTTGACGTATGAGTTGTAGGCCTGAACAGTGAGAAAAGTCAATTCCAAACAGACTTTTAAATTTTAACCTAACTAAACTACGCAACAAAAAATGTGGGAACCCTAAAAGTTAAAACCTGTGCCCCTCGAGTTGAGAGTTGAAAGTCACCTCAGTCGCCTAAATCTCAATTAATCAGTGAGTCGCAAATGAAACTCGCATTGAGCACGAGTCAAACACAATCAACGCAAGTTTGACTTGCCCATAATTAAATCAAATCGTTTGAGGGAAGAGAAGAGTTTGACTCGTGATTAATCGCGAGTGATCCGAGATTCATGTTTCACCGGCCTAGACACACATTGAGAAGGACTTCGTGTGTGGAGGAAGACAGCCCTAGAGGAGGCAGAGTTCTACCCAAGGAAAATCGCAAGAAGGAGCCAGGTTAAGCTAGAGTAGGCCACAGATATGAGAAAGACAGTAGGACGAGATGTTTGCAATCTAAGACATAGGTCAAGCCATAATTTAAGGGCTGACAGACAGTGGAGGTATAGAAAGACTTATCGTGGCAGAGAAGAGGAAAAGAGCTTGACTAAAGTCTAAACCTATGTTATCTTAAAGCAGCCAAAGTTGTTAGGGCCTAGTCGAGGCTGGATCAGGAGGGTCAAAGGCCCTCAAGGCTGGCTAAGGAACGAAGGGTCTGTAACAAGCATAGTCGTAGTGGAGGAGAGAAGGTCGAGGCATGGTCAGGGATAAACAAAAGCTCGGACAGGCTGTTAGATGCACAAAAGGGTGACCGAGGACAAAGGAAAGCTGCTTCAAGCCACAAAAGTTCTAGATAGGGAGGTCGAGAGCCTCGAATCTGAGGGAAACGGTTGTCAATGGTTGTCTTAGGGTAGAGGCAGTTGTGGCTTGGATCAACTAGGAACAGACCTAGCCAAGGTTTTCCTAGCCTAGAAAAGGAACGTTGAAGGCAAAAGATGGGTTTTATAAAGGCTTGTTAAGTAGTTGAGGGCTAGACAACAGTTGAATAGTAGTATAAGGAACAGACAGCATGAGAAAGAGGCCACAACAGTGATAAAGCGCTAAAGGAATAGCCCACGTCAAGCTAACAGAAAGAGGACAGTGATGAAGACTAAAAAGGTTGATTGCTAAGGAGAGTCAACCAGCAAGTAAGTTGAGCTATTTTTCTTTGTTTTGTGGGCAGTTGATGATCTGAAGGATTAGGCCTCAAGCTTTGGTTGTATTTTATTGTATACTATGTATACTAGCATTGTATCAAGGTTTGTGAAGGGCCATGATCCTTGGTACAAAATCCCTAGTGTTTTCTTATTTATGGACTAATAAGGAATGAGATTTGGCCCAATAAACTTGTGTACTTTGTTGATCTGCATGTTGATATTTATCACTTTGGAAAGTTGTCTTTTGGTTGAGCATGGGTAGTGTGTTTATGTGTTAGTCTAGACATAGACCAAACCTAGGGTGCAAGGGAATTTTGAAATGATATCAGAGCTACTTTGAAGGGTGGGCGGATCAAAGTGTGCACAAGGATAAGTTTTAAGAGGGAGTTGTTGCAGAAAGTAGCAGTGTTGCCTAGACATGGAGCAAAAGGTTCAGCAGAGAACCTAGATATATGGTCTTCACTGGTTTGGTGACGAAATAGGATGTTTTGGTGGATCGATGGAGAACTTTGTGCACAACAGTATGTTGACTGGCGAGTTGCAGATCATGGACTTTCGATGACTTGCCAAAGTTTGTTAAGACAGTTCAAGTGCCTTGGCAAGAAGTGCTTTGGCATGGACGAGGTAGCTCTGTGTGGATGGTAGGGTAATCATGAGATAGTATCTTCATTGGGCTGTACAGTTGCACGTCTGACAGTGGAGCCATGTGCATATGAGGTGTTTGACCCAAGGGGATGAGGACACTTGAAAAGTTGAGTTGCGGTGGAATAGGCCCAATGTTCGACCAAGCTCCGGATTGACCTTGAAAGGACACAAGTTCAGTTGCAGCACTTTTTGAAAAGGAAAGCAGCGTGAGCAGTAGAGGTTGTGTAGGCTCATGGGAGTCCAACTTAAAAGGGAGACTACAAAGGAATGTCAACCGACCAATGGAAGTCAAACCTTCAAGTTCAAGCAAGAGAGTGGAGTTTTCAACCCATGCAAGGGCAGTCACGAACCATGCGAGGACACTCATGGTGGTGCAAGGAAAGTAGTAGCCCATGCGAGGACAGTTATGGAGCACGCAAGGAAAAGTCATGCTGCATGCAAGGATAATCATGCACCATGCAAGATAAATTTTTACCAAGTACAAAAGATGATATGGCACATGTGAGGACAATTATGGCCATGTAGGGAAAGTCATGACTCATGCGAGGACAATCATGGGCATGCAAGGAAAGTCATGGAGCTAGAGATTTCAAGGTGTGATGGAAATACCTTCCTCACTAAGAGGGAGTGTTGAAATTTGGGTAGCTCAGAAGGTATTTCCGAAAGAAGAAAACCCACGAAAAGGGACCTTGTGGACAAAACATTGGACCAACGTGGTGGATTTAGAACCAAAAAAAGTAATTTATTAATCTAATTTGTGATTGAGTTGTGAAATAGGGGTTTTTTAAAGGACAAGGAAAACCCCCAAGTCACTCACACAAAAAGTATAAATAAGAGGCCAAAGGAGAGGCCTAGACACACATTGAGAAGGACTTCGTGGGTGGAGGAACACAACCCTAGAGGAGGTTGAGTTCTACCCAAGAAAAACCGCTGGAAGGAGACAAGTTACGCTAGAGAAGGCCACAAATCTAAGAAAGACAATCACGGGCCCAAGGAGGGAACTCTTGAATGAGATGTCTGCAATCTGAGATATAGGTCAAGCCCTAGTTTAAGGGCTAACAGGGAACGAAGGTCTAGAAAGAGCTATCGTGGGTATATCCTGTGGCAGTGAAGAGGAAAACAGCCTGACCGAAGTCAAAACCTACGTTTTGTTAAGGCATTCAAAGTTGTTAGGAGCTAGCCAGGGTTGGATCAGGAGTGGTTGAGCGCTTCATAAGGTTGGTTGAGGGATCAAGGGTTTGGAATAGGCCTAGCTGCAATGGAGGAGAGAAGGTTGCGGCTTGGTTAGGCCTAGCCGAGAGCTCAAACAGGTTGTTAGATACACGGAAGGGTGACCAAGGACTCAAGGAATCCTAGTTAGGGCCACAGAAGTTCTAGACAAGGAGGCCAAGACCCTCAGATCTAAAGGTAAAGGTTGTCGAGAGTTGTCTTGGGTTCAGATCTAGAAGACTGAGGCTAGTTGTTGCAGTTAGGGTACTCAAACTGTCTGCCCTCTAGCTGACCAGTATTCCATCAATGAGCCAACACATAGGGTCTTCATCAACTGCCCACTTGTTGCTCCTTCGTCCTTCAACACAACACTTTGGGACTTCACACTCTTCCCACTTTTGCCTTCTTGTGCTGCTCCAATGAAGACAAACTTAAGGCATGGATGCTGCCCTCTATCACTGTCAAAAGTCCTCCAACAGTCAACTTAGGGCTTGTTCATGAACCCACTTGGCTGGTCCTTATTCCTTCAAGAACTAGCCCTTAGGGCTTCTCTGATTTTTCCCTTTTAACAGTCCTCAAATTCCTTTATAAGTGACTGTTCTTAGGGCTCTTTTGGCACCTACTACAGCCCTCCTAACAGTCCTTAAGATGCCAAACAAAACTGTCCAAACCGGACACCTCATCCACTAGTAAACATCAAATTCAAGAGGACAAAACATACCTTGTTTTCTCAGCCAACTGTTGCTCCTCTTGACCTCGGCTTTTGTGCCCTTCTCTGCAATTCTCAATCCTCTGTTAGGGATGACTGTAACTATAGTTACAGCCCCACAAACTCGGCCCTTTATGCCTCCAAATACTGCAGATTAGCTTCCGCAACAGTCCTCCCTTATTCATTGTCTTTCTTGCCTTTGTACAGTCCACTGTTTTTCCTTTTCGGTACTCAAAAAGACCACCTATAGGACTGTGCCACACTAGAGCATACTCAGAAAATATTCAGACCTGTTTCTGGAGGATTTAGCCCTCTAATTTGGCACAAAACTGCCTCGTAAGATGTCTCCTCTATGTTAGTTGTAACTCCACAAACTCAGCCTGTTTTCACAAGATTATTGGACCCAAAACAGTCCAATATCTCTCCTTCACTAGGGCTCCTGATCTGCAGTTGCCTCAGAGGTATCTTCTTTGATGTTTTTGCTCCTTGGATGTGCTAGTCTTTATTTTGCTCTATAGCCCAGATACCATGTAGAATTTCCTCGAAATTCTGCAACTTCTAATATGAACAACCTGAAACTAATTTCTTTTCATATAGACACAAAATTTCTCTACTTATTTTGCAGCGAAATAGGAACAAAAATAAATATACAATTCAACAACACAATTTTTTTCCTAGGGAACCCAACTTGGAAAACCATCTGCTTGATTGAGAATTTTATTACTAGAAAAATGAGCAATAGATCTCTTACAAAAACAATATTATTTCAATAGAAACCAATCTGGTTTTCTTGGCTTGTATCAAGCTGAAACACCTGCAAAACTCTAATCCCTGCTTCCTAAATAGCCTCTACCAATCTGTGAACAAGCTTCTCTTGCACACTCTTCCTCTTACAATCTCAAACACACAAACACATATATGTGAGGCTCCTTGAATCTTGAATTTAGGCACAAATCAAGGAACCCTTTCTCACTACCATTTTCAACACTGTTGGTGAATTGGATCATTGTAATCTCTCTGCTGAACATTTTATGAAAATCTAATAAGAAGAAGAATTTGAAAGGGTTTTCCCTTTTGTGGGGTTTTTCCCTGGTCTTTGACCAAAATCTTGAGTCTCCTATGGCTCTTGATTGTCTTTTGTTGTACATTGCATTTACTGTTCTATCTACAATTGCTATTTGTTAATGGAAGATTGAAATTGATTGCTAATTGAAGAAAATAATTGGGCTAAAGTGATTGTAACAGCATAGAACAGTGGAAAATTAACATTGGAACTTCTAAAATCCATTCTTTGACTTGCATCCCAGACCATATAATAGCAAGGTGCCTAAAAACAAGTGCTTCAATCTTCAGAAGAATGACTTTTTGGTCAAACTAGAAAAGTTAAGGGTTTTTGGATTCCAAGAATCATAACTCTTGCTATAAGAGGAATTTTTCTATGATTCAAGTCTCATTACAAGGTAGACTGGAAAAGCTTTTTAGTAACTAGCTGCATGATAGCGTTTGCAAAGTGTTGACCCATCCTTTTTCGTGTTTGAAAAATCACTCTGATTTCCAAATTTGCATTGGTGCATTGCAGAATTTCCTCTAACTAGTATATTTAACTCTAAAATGTGGGTCATACCTTTGTCATCTAATGTCCCAAATTATTTTATGGCCACTCAATCATAGGGGTTTGAGGTATTTTGGGCACAATGATAATGTTATTTTTTGCAGTTAAGTCATCTTCAGCAGTTTTAAGGAAACTCGCTTATTTCAGTCTATCATAAATGCTTGTTGGCATTGTACTTTTGAAGACTGCAAAGTTAGACTAGGTTATGTTTTGATACGTTATTTTGCCTCCATTCAATGTATTTGCATTATAATCTTTGCAATCTCGTGTATAACTATAATCAAAAAACAAAAAAATTCTTGAAAATCTATATTTTTTTTACTTTGCATGGCACCAAGTCATTGCAGGTTGACTCTTTGCCCAAACACTGAGTCTGGTAAATTTGGTAAGAATTCAGTTGTAAACCCACAAATATGAGTGCAGTTCAGTAAAATGTAGCAGACAACTTGAGAAAGAAGACAAACAGTTACCCAGAAAAATAAAAGTGATGTGATTGAAATTGCAGGAGGGCATTCCTTCCAATTTCATTGAGACGTAGAGATATCGGATATTATCAAATTGCAGAACCCTGAAGTTGATTCAGAATTACATGTTAAGCAATGCTGTCCAGTAAATATAGCGCGAGGTGAGATTTTTCGAGCGTTAACGACCATAAAAAATTTTAAAGTTTGGGAAAAGCATGACGATCACAATAGTTGGCAGCATTTAGCGGTGAATTTCACCAAAAACACAGGTTCTGAACTGGTGGCCATAGTGGCTGAATATAGAGATAAACCCTAACTCGGAAATATATATGAAGCACGCCAGCAAGATAACTATAACGAAGCAGATCCCTACGCCATGGCCATTAGAGAAAGAACGCTACAAATAGAGAAAATCCGAGACTTTGAAATGCAGTACAAAACAAACATGCCAATCTCGAAAGTCTCCAGTCCACGTAGACCTAAAATTTCGATAACGGCAATGCCACACTGTATCAGAGCCAAAAGTCTGAGTTTAAGAAAATGGGGCGGAGAAAAACCAATAAAGCTCCCAGAAATTTTTTTAAATGGTAATTAGGTTCATAATGCCAGCTGCCAAGCGGATAAAACGAAAATCCGATCCAAATAAACCGATTGAAAACATCTATAGCTCATAATTTACAGACAATGTCCCACAAAGAAGAAATAAATTTGAAAGAAAATGCGGACTAAGAGGATGAGGGTTCCTTACTCTGATCCTTGCAAGCACGCCTTTCTTTTCGAGGGTTCGAGTCACCAGGGTTTTCAGATCCATCATTTCTCTCATGTAATCATCCATCGTTTTGATCTTCTTGTCTTCCTCTCGATAAAATATTGTTCAAGCTGTCCTTTCTTTCTGTGAATATAAGGCTCCCGCTGCTTCCAAGGCCGGGATCCTGCACCAGCGTAAAATATACGGTTGTTGTTCACGTCCGATCTGATATAAGTCTCTCAGTACTTTTATGTCGTTACTGTATTTTAGTTTTCTTTTCGCAAAAGAAACCCGCTGTGCTCTGAGAGTGTCAATAGTACTTGAGTGCTTCTCAAGCTGGCAGGGTATTATAGCAATAAAACATATCTTAGCAATGCAATAATATAGAAGGCAATTTTTCCCTCCCACTTAAAAGGGAACATCTCCTCCCTCGAGGTTGCTTGAGCACAACCTCGAGCCTTTGCGTAAACCCAATTTATGTTTATGTTTATGTTTAGTAAAGTGTAGTGTGTTGTTTTTAAAGTCTTTTTTGGGATAACGGAGTATTGGGTATAATGTTGTTTTTAAAGTCTTTTTTGGGATAACGGAGTATGGGGTATAATGGGATGTTATCTCTCCAAGTGGTGGTTTCATGAGGGAATATCTTTGGCCCCTTGTGAGTAGGCTACCTCACCTTTAGATTTAATTTGGGCCTTTTTAAATTACTTGAACGAGTTACCAATTCACCATGGTTCCCTCTAAAAAAGGAAAATTGTTATGTTTTGACTGTCACCATGGTTAAAAATAAAAAAGTCTCGTTTGAGTGTTGGGTGTTGATATTTCCAATGGGGAAACAGTAAGGAGGTGAGTTGTTGGGTGTTTATAGTTTGAATGGGGAATGGTAAGGAAGTGAGTTGTTGGGTGTTTATAGTTCGAATGGGGAATGGTAAGGAGGTGAGTTTTACACTTTTTGGAGACTAGTGAGGTGAGTTATTGGGTGTTTATAGTTCGAATGGGGAATGGTAAGAATGTGAGTTTCACACTTTCTGGATGCTAGTTTAAATTTTCAAGAAGATATTGGTTAATTGTGATAAGGTTAGTGTTTATAGTTCGAATGGGGAATGGTAAGGAGGTGAGTTTTACACTTTTTGGAGACTAGTGAGGTGAGTTATTGGGTGTTTATAGTTCGAATGGGGAATGGTAAGAATGTGAGTTTCACACTTTCCGGATGCTAGTTTAAATTTTCAAGAAGATATTGGTTAATTGTGATAAGGTTAGTGTTTATAGTTCAAATGGGGAATGGTAAGGAGGTGAGTTTCACACTTTCTAGAGGCGAGTTTAGTTTTTCAAGAAGATATTAACTAATTGTGATCAGGTTAGTGTTTATAGTTTGAATGAGGAATGGTAAGAAGGTGAGTGTAAATTTTCAATAAGATATTGGCTAATTGTGATAAGGTTAGAAGGGTAGACACTCTCTTGGATATAAGTCTCTATAGGTGTGCCTAGAGACATCTAGTACTTGTTGAGTCACGGGTTATTAGTATATCTAGCTTATGGGCTATCAGAAATATTCTTGGGTTATAGTGATGGCCATCCTATTTGGTACCAGGCCTAGTCTAAATCATTATGCCCAGTTACTAATTCTCGTGGATTTAAAAAAAATGTTTTGGTTAAGCATCCATATGCATAACTACATCCATATTCATGTGTAGTTGTTTTTTAGTTCAATTTCTTTATGTTATTGATGGATTCCAACCTTTTCATTATTATT
>APFE030689080.1:374149-400008 GCA_000404065.3 Pinus taeda
GTGTGTGTGTGTGTGTGAAAAATCTAAGGAATACTTCTTCACATTCGACGATGGCATCCCTCGCAACATTTATTAATGTTAACTAATGTACCTCATCCAATGAATTCAAATCAGGTACCTAGTGGCACATAATTAGTCAAATGCCCAACTACATTGGCAATAATTGATTAGGTGAAACCCTTAGGCTTTATCACTACAACTCCACATACAAACCCATGGATTGCATCTCTATTAATAATGTGGGTACCTTTCCAAATGACCCAACTTGACATTAAGGTTAGGAACTCATATCTAGAGGTATTTTATTTTGAATTTGAGTTATCTATGAGAGAAGAGGAAGAGAGAGTGAGGGGCTTCTTGGTGAAGTATGGTCAGAGTATAGTGTGGAAAAAAAATCTAGGGTAGAAATATGTCGTTGTTGTAAGATACCTTGTAACATCACATTTAAAACAACCACAAGACATGACATTGAAATCATCAACAATGTCAGTGATGTAATTATCTTATACGGATTCCTCATGTAGAGCTCAAGGCAAAGGCCTAACTAGTGAAAGACTAGGCATATAATTACAGTAATTGTGTTTTATATATACCATGTGGTATATTTTCCATAGTATACTCAAAACATGTAAATATTAATTTGAAAATTAATACAAAGAGCGTAAAAGGGGCTATGAGTCCACAAGAAGTGAAGAGGAAAGTGAGGTGGCCAAGGGGGTTAAATGATCATTGGTTTCCTACTTTGATCTTTTCTTTCTATTTATCATGTACCTTGTTTAAATTGCAACCACAATCTTCGACATAAAACTCGATCATTGAATGCATGTGCTTATTAGTTGGTGAGGAAGTCTACCTCACATAGTTGTAAAGGCATGGGGATTAGGTGGAATCATCATGGGAAAGTGTAGGAGACCCCATCCTCATGGAAATTCAAACCACCTCCATTCCCATGCAAACTCTTCCACTTTAAATTTAAATGAACTCAATCACTTGTCATTCTCAAGCTAAAAACACCACTAAAGTTGTGAAAATTGCATTCACATGTTGAGCAATGATACACAAGCTTGTAATTGACAAAATCCAATTTATGGGAAGGTTATTTACTTGAGAGGAGATATGGATGGATGTATAGGTACATGGAGTCTAGAATGTTTAGGAAACCTCCCTTTCCCATGTTAATTGTGCTAGTTTGGTGTCTTGGAGCCAAGGTATAATTATGCCAAGTTATAATTCCAAAAGGCAAAAAGCAAGATGGGTTCTTTTAGCTTACATTAAGAATACTGGAAGTGAGAATACTCACAATGCATTGTGGAGCCAAGTAAAATTTCAAAAATTCTCCTTAAATTTATATGTGTAATAAATGGGTGAATCTCCATGATACATATGAAAATTAGAATACTCTTTTATCAATAATTTACTATGTATGTATATTTTTTTATGAATCTTTCATTGAATTATAAAATTTTGTAAAGCCACAACAAAACCTTTTTATGAATTATAAAACACTATCAACTCTTGATGAATATTTTGATAAGTAAAAAAACATTTTTTCCAGGTAAAACATCCCAAGGAAACCACCAGGAACTTCCCCTTAGTTTGAAGATGGTCTCTGGGGTTAACCCTAGATTCTTCAAGGCACAACGTTATTCAACATCAAGGCTCAAAAATTTTATAACAATTTTCTCACTAAGAGCTCAACATGTCACTTGGTTTGGTGGAATGGGGAGGGGGAGAACACCATTTCTCGTAACTACCTAAGATGGACCTGATTGATAATAAAGTAGAAAATAATATATATTAGGGGAAAATATTTTCATTAAACTATATATTTACTCATTTCCATGTTTAGAAAAAGAAACATAATTTGTCCCTCCTTTAGGATAAGCTACAAGTGTCAGGGGTTGTGTTTGACAAGGTTCTTTTTGTACACTCTTGCAAATCCTTTTGTCAATTTTGATCCTTTTTCACCACAAAATTCCTATATGTGTCGATCATAACATCCACTTTCTCAAGCTCAAAAGAGGTATATGGTTTCTCTCCCACATCACGATTGTCAACCCTACCAACTAGACCAGATCAACATACCATAGCTTTTATTATCATGTCGATGTAATTATATGCATCACGAAATCCAAATATTAAAGGGGAATTACCATAACACAATTTTAACATGCTTCTCCTAAGAGTATTAAAATCCCACAAGCTCTTTGTTACATTCTCATTCAGCCATAGTTGACCTTCATCTCTCGTTTTGTTATTTGATGGTTTTCTCCTTCGTAGAGCCTCTCTAAACATACTTGCCTACTTTTAAACAAATCTTGCAGGTGCTTCTACCAAGGAATGATGTCATATTATTTAGAAAAGTCAGTTGTTGCACCTTTCCCCTTGTATTCATAAGCCACATTGTTATATGCATTAACATCTACCTATATCATGTAATATATTGTTTTGTCTTGGGCTCAAAGGATTTGTAGACTTGTACATACAAGTGTAAAACAAAGATTCTAGTGGCTTGGCAAGGTGTAGTTGGACAGTTGTCGATCTATTATTGACTTAGGTCATGCATACTTGCACATCCTTACCTTCCAAAACTTGGTGTAACAATACATTGCCCCCTCAACATTTTGTTATATTTGGCATGCCACTATAACTCCTGCTTGAGTAACTTTAAATCTAACCCAAAGGTGTTGCTTATGAGGATTAGGATTTCAAGCCTACAATTCTAATAGAATCTTAATGCTATGTGGATTGAAATATCATAATCCCACGATGATATGTCACGAACCTTGTATTGTTTTATAGGTTCATTGTCTTAAATGCATCTTTAAGTTTCTCACATCATCTTCCAATCCTTACAATCTTCTGCAATAAAGATGCTTATCATTCACAATATTGTTCACACTACTAATCCCTATTGAGTTTGTGAATCTTTTCGAACAAATTATGCACCATAGCTATATTTTCATATTTAGAATATATTAATAGGAATGAATTTCAAACTATAATGCAAAACGTTGACTAATGATGAATCATTAATACATTTCCCTCGACATGCATCTCCTAAATTAGTGCATGTCAGGAGAAGACACAACATGATGACATAATTGGACTTTATGCTTACTAGTTTCATTTCACTAAAAACTACCAAGGTTTTATTAGTATCTCCACTCCAAAATCAACTTTCTGAGCCATTTTTTTAAACAATTGTGTTGGATCATTTATACTTCCACATTTGAAATACATGTCTCTAAGGCTAGTCTTGAGAAAACCATTTGCACCCAATCCAACATTAAACACATAGATTTGAAATCACTTTCCTTTTTGCAAGGATCCAAATTGGACACACATGGAAAGAAGACTAACCATGATCATTGAATCGAACTTAGTAATCGCCAATTGCATTTCATAAAGAGAGATCAAAAACCTCATTGATAGGGCCATTCTATGGATGCTTAGCAATCATTGAAATCCAAGAGTCCACATTTCATCCATGAATTTTGTTAAACATGTCTCAAACATCCTCGATACTTTAGCATTTAGCATAGATGCCAATAAGTGCATTGGCCACATAAACATTAATATACTCCAATCTAGTTTTGACTATGTGATAATGAATCTTCTCACCCCGATCAAGAGCTACTAGGCTAACACGAGCCTAGTAAACAAGATAAAGAATAATTTTTCTTGATGTATGTTATCATCCTATTCAATCAATAATAAAGTCCAAGGGATTCTTCAGAGGTTACCACATTTTCATAACTTCTAATCATGGCATTCCATAAGAATGCATTTCATTGTATGCTTACCCAAGCACTTGGTGTGCATCCTCTACATTATTACAAATGACATAACCACTCACTAATTTGGTTGTTAGAAAGGTGTTGTGGTCCAATCTATTTATGAGCATGTAGGTGTGAATTTGCTCGATATATTTGGTGTTCATACATCATTGCATTGGGATGCTGGGTGAAGAAAGGTAATTTAAAGTGGTTCTATCTACATAAGTTTTATGAACAATTTTGTTTGTATTGACCATTTGGTGCTACTACTTGCCAATGGGCCATTGCAAATCTAACCCTTCTAAAAGAGTTAGAAAGTGACCTTTCCCATTAGGTAATTATGAGTTCAATCTTTGCAAAATCGTCATCTCACGACATTCCTATGACTCCATTATTTGGAGTGTTATCACGTGTACACAAATTATAGGCTCCAATGCTAATGCTAGACCGTGTTAATTTGTAGGGAACCAATCCCTCTATTGCCCAGAGATATTGGTTGACCAATCTCATGTTTTATGTTAGTCATGTCTCAACTCTTCATCAATCACAACTTCTCAATATGGGGATTTACAATGACACCTTTGCACAAGTTAAATATTTTAATCACATTGTTAATAAAATGTTATGATTCAAAAAACATGATTTTATTGAAAATGCAAATTCACCTTTTGCACATGTTGAAGCATGTTGCCATGGCTCACAATTTACAAAATTTTACATACTATGAAAATAGTTAACCTTGAGTATGCATCTTCCCTGGATGTTGTCATGGATAAGATTGTGTTATTCTTTATATTTTTTTGGATGTAACTTATTTGTGGCATATTTTTATTTTCATTTTTTTTCCTCCACGAAAAAGAGAGATAGGTCATTGGGTTTCTTTGTAACATATTTGTAACCTCTATTTTAGGCCATAAATGATATGGCCTTTATTTTTTCCTGTGTTAGATGTTCTTATAGGGATAAAGGAGTATAAACAACTTATGGATGGATTACATGTTATTATAGATGTATACTGCTCTAAATGTAAAGAGGCATTAAGCAAGAAGTATGAAAGACCTTATGAAGCAACTCAAAAGTACAAGGGGATTACATCCTTGGAAAGTAGAAATTAGTGAAAGAAGATCGGGTCTCTAAGATGGCCCTTTTCTTGTCCAAGGGCATACAATGTTTCCAAGGAAATAATTAAAAGCCTCTTTCCAATAATTTGTCAGTGGTATTGAATGAACACATTAGTCTACCATAATGAAGGATTCCCTAAAGAAATATACCTACTCTATATTTGTACTCACTAGCTTCCACTTCTTTGTATGTATATTTTAATGAGGCAAGCAAGTATAAATGCACCAAGAAGGATCTTTTAGAACAAGATCCTTTGAACTTTTTAAGAGAAGTGTGGAAATTTATAATACAAGGATTTGCTTACCAAGTAAATAAACAACAAATGCAAGAAAGGAAGGAAATTTTCAATATGTGGCTCGAAAAGATTCACAAACTCAATAGGGATTAGTAGTGTGAACAATATTATGAATGATAAGCATCTTTATTGCAGAAGATTGTAAGGATTGGAAGATGATGTGAGAGACTTAACGATGCATTTAAGACAATGAACCTGTGAAACAATACAAGGTTCGTGACATATCATCGCGGGATTATGATATTTCAATCCACATAGCATTAAGATTCTATTAGAATTGTAGGCTTGAAATCCTAATCCTCATAAGCAACACATTTGGGTTAGATTTAAAGTTACTCAAGCAGGAGTTATAGTGGCATGCCAAATATAACAAAATGTTGAGGGGGCAATGTATTGTTACACCAAGTTTTGGAAGGTAAGGATGTGCAAGTATGTTTGACCTAAGTCAATAATAGGTCGACAACTATCCAACTACACCTTGCCAAGCCACTAGAATCTTTGTTCTACACTTGTATGTACAAGTCTACAAATCCTTTGAGCCCAAGACAAAACAATCTATTACATGATATAGGTAGATGCTAATGCATATAACAATGTGGCTTATGAATACAAGGGGAAAGGTGCAACAACTAACTTTCTAAATAATCAAACATCATTCCTGTTGAGTCTTGAAAATGTCATTCGTTTCCATTGCACTTTCATTATTATGTCCATTATACCACCTCCATTTCACTTCCATTTCACTACTATGTCACCACATTCATCCCACTTTCATTATAATTGGGCCACATTTATGTTTTTCCAAACTTTATTAATTCTTAGCCTTTTTAAGTGAATTTGTGGTTAAAAATTAGAAAATAATGTGCATATACTTATACCTAACAAGTGGGTTGAGATTGTTAACATGTGTAGGTCAAAATGAGGCTTCTAGAAGACCTTTATGTGGTACCCTAAGGCCAAATTCGAATTTGAGTGGAGAGAATCATGGGATCATGAGGATATGTGTCACATCTCCTAATTGTATTGAAACTCTAAGAAGACATGTGTCTTATCAGTTCCTATTTTGATTAGGACTCTATAGGTAGAGGGAGAGATTCATACACTCTCATTAATGATATGGCTTCTCATCTTTTTGTATAAATAGATCTCTCTCCTTTATTTGTTAGCTTGTGAGTTCTTAAGCTTAGCTTGGAGTTTATAGTTCTTCCTTGATGGCTTTTGAAAGCTTTGGAGAGCTTTGTTGTACTTTGTAATTTTGAAGAATTTGAATAAAGCTTTGATGTTCTCAACGTGGAAGGATATGTGAAGTAGATCTTATGGAGCACATTAGAATGTAAGGTAGAGTAGATTTTATTTTGTAATTTTGCTTTGATTTCATTATATCATTTTATTGCTTTCAAGTTTGATAGATTAGATTTTTCATTCATGCAATTTTAATTCATGCAAGTGTGTTCAACCGGTTGATTGTAGATTAGTTTTTCTTTACATGTTTTTGCATCAAATAGTGACATGAGATTGGTCTCTCTGCTGACTTTGTTTTTTTTTTAGCTTTTCAATTTCAGTTATGCTTTGATTTCAGTCTTATTTATTTGTTGTTGTTAGTTAGTTTAGATCAAATTCTTCATGACATTTGACGTTATCTCCAGAGCCATGGCTTAACCCCGAAAAGCTACTTGGCGAGCTATCGAATTATGAGTGAAGTAATTTGATTTTACTTTCATTTCTGCAATTAGATATCAGGTCCTTCGTGACATTTGACGTTATCTCCAGAGCCATGGCTTAACCCCGAAAAGCTACTTGGCGAGCTATCGGATTATGAGTGAAGTGATTTGATTTTACTTTCATTTTTGCAATTAGATATCAGGTTATTCATGTTATTGACATTATCTCTAGAGCCATGGCTTAACCCCGAAAAGCTACTTAGCGAGCTATTGGATTATGAATGAAGTGATTTGATTTTACTTTCATTTTTGCAATTAGATATCAGGTTCTTCATGTTATTGACGTTATCTCCAGAGCCATGGCTTAACCCCGAAAAGCTACTTGGCGAGCTATCGGACTATAAGTGAAGTGACTTGATTTTACTTTCATTTGCAAGTAGGTAATTTAGATATCAAATTCTTCATGTTATTTGACGTTATCTCGGAGCCATGGCTTAACCCCGAAAAGCTACTTGGCGAGCTATTGGATTATAAGTGAAGTAATTTGATTTTGCTTTCATTTAGATATCAATTCTTCATATTATTTGACATTATCTTCGGAGCCATGGCTTAACCCCGAAAAGCTACTGGGCAAGCTATCGGATTATAAGTGAAGTAAATTGATCTTGCTTTCGTTAGTCTGCAATTTTTGGTTTGTTTGAGTGCAATAGTTTAGATTTTATTTCTGTAATTAGATGGGCAGCAGAGACAGTGATTTCATGATCAGTGTTTCATCTTTTGTTTGATTTAAGTAGCTGCATATTTACACTTTTGTTCAAGTACTGATTTGATCAATAGCATGTTTTGAGATCTTTTGAAGTGCTAAGTTTTGGAAGTTACCATTAGGGACATAAACCTTGTCTTGAAATCTCTATCCAAACTTGACCTTTAAAAGTATTCTTAAGACCTTAGAATAGGATTTCCATTTGTATTAGACACTTTAGGAGATCAACAAGAACAAAACCCCAAAACAAGATAAAAACTATAAAACAATGAAGTAAGAAAAAAGGTTAACTAAGCACATATGGTGCACCACACTTCATCAGTTTACGATATTCGGATTGATAATTTATGTAGAGCAATTTAAGACGTCAAATTGACTAGACAATTCCTTGGTAGAAGCACCTGTAAGATTTGTTTAAGAGTAGGCAAGTATGTTTAGAGAGGCTCTAAGAAGGAGAAAACCATCAAATAAGAAAACGAGAGATGAAGGTCAACTATGGATGAATGAGAATGTAACAAAGAGCTTGTGGGATTTTAATACTCTTAGGAGAAGCATGTTAAAATTGTGTTATGGTAATTCCCCTTTAATTTTTGGATTTCGTGATGCATATATTTACATCAACATGATAATATAAGCTATGGTGTGTTGATATGGTCTAGTTGGTAGGGTTGATAATCATGATGTGGGAGAGAAACCATATATCTCTTTTGAGCTTGAGAAAAGTGGATGTTATGATCAACACATATAGGAACTTTGTGGTGAAAAAGGATCAAAATTGACAAAAGGATTTGTAAGAGTGTACAAAAAGAACCTTGTCAAACACAACCCTTGACACTTGTAGCTTATCCTAAAGGAGGGACAAATTATGTTTCTTTTTCTAAACATGGAAAATCAGTAAATATTTAGTTTAATGAAAATATTTTCCCCTAATATATATTATTTTCTACTTTATTATCAATCAGGTCCATCCTAGGCAGTTACGAGATCCCCATTCCACCAAACCAAGTGACATGTTGAGCTCTTAATAATGAGAAAATTGTTGTAAAATTTTTGAGCCTTGATGTTGAATAACCTTGTGCCTTGAAGAATCTAGGGTTAACCCCAAACACCATCTTCAAACGAAGGGGAAGTTCCTGGTGGTTTCCTTGGGATGTTTTACTTGGAAAAATGTTTTTTTACTTATCAAAATATTCATCAAGAGTTGACAGTGTTATTTATAAAAAGGTTTTGTTGTGGCTTTACAAAATTTTATAATTCAATGAAAGATTCATAAAAAAAAATATACATACGTAGTAAATTATTGATAAAATAGTTTTCTAATTTTCATATGTATCATGGAGATTCACCCATTTATTATACATATAAATTTAAGGAGAATTTTTGAAATTTTGCTTGGCTCCACAATGCATTGTGAGTATTCTTAATGTAAGCTAGAAGAACCCATCTTGCTTTTTGCCTTTTAGAATTATAACTTGGCATAATTATACCTTGGCTCCAAGACACCAAACTAGCCCAATTAACATGGGAAATGGAGGTTTCCTAAACATTCTAGACTCCAGGTACCTATACATCCATCCATATCTCCTCTCAAGTAAATCACCTTCCCATAAATTGGATTTTGTCAATTACAAGCTTGTGTATCATTGCTCAGCATGTGAATGTAATTTTCACAACTTTAGTGGTGTTTTTAGCTTGAGAATGACAAGTGAATGAGTTCATTTAAATTTAAAGTGGAAGAGTTTGCATGGGAATGGAGGTAGTTTGAATTTTCTTGAGGATGGGGTCTCCTACACTTTCCCATAACAATTCCACCCAATCCCCATGCCTTTACAACTATGTGAGGTAGACTTCCTCACCAACTAATAAGCACATGCATTTAATGATCGAGCTTTATGTCGAAGATTGTGGTTGCAATTTAAACGAGGTACATGATAAATAAAAAGAAAAGATCAAAGTAGGAAACCAATGATCATTTATCCCCCTTGGCCACCTCACTTTCCTCTTCACTTCTTGTGGACTCATAGCCTCTTTTATGCTCTCCACATCCAACTTGGACCTTTGTATCAATTTTCAAATTAATATTTACATGTTTTGAGTATACTATGGAAAATATACCACATGGTATATATAAACACACAATTACTGCAATTATATGCCTAGTCTTTCACTAGTTAGGCCTTTGCCTTGAGCTCTACATGAGGAACCTGTATAAGATAATTACATCACTGACATTGTTGATGATTTTGATGTCATGTCTTGTGGTTGTTTTCTATGTGATGTTACAAGGTATCTTACTACAACGACATATTTCTACCCTGGATATTTTTTCCACAATATACTCTTACCATACTTCACCAAGAAGCCCCTCACTCTCTCTTCCTCTTCTCTCATAGATAACTCAAATTCAAAATAAAATACCTCTAGATATGAATTCCTAACCTTAATGTCAAGTTGGGGCATTTGGAAAGGTACCCACATTATTAATAGAGATGCAATCCATGGGTTTGTATATGGAGTTGTAGTGATAAAGCCTAAGGGTTTCACCTAATCGATTATTGCCAATGTAGTTGGGCATTTGACTAATTTTGCGCCACTAGGTACCTGATTTGAATTCATTGGATGAGGTACACTAGTTAACATTAATAGATGTTGCAAGGGATGCCATCATCGAATGTGAAGAAGTATTCCTTAGATTTTTCACACACATATTTATAAAATAATAATGAAAAGGTTGGAATCCATCAATAACATAAAGAAATTGAACTAAAAAACAACTACATATGAATATGGATGTAGTTATGCATATGGATGCTTAACCAAAACATTTTTTTTAAACCCATGAGAATTAGTAACTCGGCATAATGATTTAGACTAGGCCTAGTACCAAATAGGATGGCCATCACTATAACCCAAGAATATATCTGATAGCCCATAAGCTAGATATACTAATAACTCGTGAATCAACAAGTACTAGATGTCTCAAGGCACACCTATAGAGACTTATATCCAAGAGAGTGTCTACCCTTCTAACCTTATCACAATTAGCCAATATCTTATTGAAAATTTAAACTCACCTTCTTACCATTCCCCATTCAAACCATAAACACTAACCTTATCACAATTAGTCAATATCTTCTTGAAAAACTAAACTCACCTCTAGAAAGTGTGAAACTCACCTCCTTACCATTCCCCATTTGAACCATAAACACTAACCTTATCACAATTAGCCAATATATTCTTGAAAATTTAAACTAGCATCCGAAAAGTGTTAAACTCACATTCTTACCATTCCCCATTCGAACTATAAACACCCAATAACTCACCTCACTAGTCTCCAAAAAGCGTGAAACTCACCTCCACCCTGGAAGCATCAAGATATATGACAAATAATATAATGATCCAATATGGATCATACCTTCCCATTTTGGGAGGATTTTGGTCCCCAAATGCTTTTACTGAATGACGTGAGGATATTTTTCCTTTACCTTTTCCCTCGAGTATCATTTACTCTTGCTTGGAAGCTCTCCTTTCAATCCAATTTGTCAAAGGTCACGTTGCCATTGACTTGCGAATTTTGATTTCTTCTACAAAATTGTATCATCTATCAACTCTACTTGAGAATTTGGTGGTAAATCCTCTATAGAAGGTTGGACTTGTTCCTTTGCATGATCCAAAATGGAAGGCTCATAGAGTTTCATATTTTCTACATTCACAACTGATAAATGCACATATATGGGGGTAGATTGAATCTATAAGCATTGTCTCCCACCTTTTCCAATATCTTGAAGGGACCGTATAGTAGAGCCTTGATGTTCTTACTAGGACCATGTGGCCTCTCATTGTTCAACTATAAGCATACTCTATCTCCCAACTTGTATGACTTCTTTGTTCTATGTTAATCATGTGTGGTCTTGTACTTCTCCGGTGACCTCTTTAGTGTCTCTTATACTTGTAGATGGATTTGCCTGATCTTCTCAAAAAAATTATTTTCCCTTAAGGCATCCCCTATGATATCCTCCCTAACTCCTACTTGATGTCCATGTGCAATATCCAAAGGTGGAGGTGGAAAATACCCAAAACAAGTTTTGAATGGGGACTTACCAGTAGAAATGGGGACTGCTTTGTTATAAGAGTGTTGTATATATACCAAATTTTTATCCCAAGTTTTCATATGCTTCTAATTGTGACCTCTCAAAAGTTGAACCAAAGTCATGTTGACTACTATTTTCCCACTCTCTATGGATGGAATGTTGTAGACCTCTTTAACTTCATGTCCATATTCCACCACAATGTAGTCCAAAATGCACCAAGAAATATTGTGTCTATGTCTCAAAATGGCGTTCCTTGGTATCCCAAAGTGCACCTAGACTTGTCCAAAGAATAAGTTTGTTGCTTCTTGCCCATTGATGGTCTTTTTACATAGCATGAGAACGCACATCTTGCTAAACTTGTCAACTACCATGATCTAGAGTCATGTCACTTCCTGGTTGTTGGTGAACCTCCCATAGTCCATGGAAATACTTTGCCAAGGATGAGTGGATACAAGCAAGGGATGGTATATACCATGTTTCCTACTACTAGGCTTGTTGGTATAATAAAACATGCATCCTCTTATGAACCTAAATACCTCTTCTTGTATGTTGGACTAGTAAACATAGCTCTACAAGCTGGACACTATCTTCCCTATGCCAAAATTTCCTTAAAACTTAGAGGTGTGAGCCTCTTTGATTGGTTGCAGTTGTTGACCTTTTGTAATACATAACTTATATAACATGTAGAGTAACCCACTTTGGAGATGGTTATCATTGTCACCATCATGCACGTGACTCTGGTTTTACAATTATTGAAACACAACCTTGAATTCTTCATCCTTTGTATATACTTCTTTATATGCATGATACATGAAAGGATTCATGTGCATCAAAGTTCCCAAATTTGTGAAGTTTGATGTGGGTGTCCTTGAAGGCATGTCAAGCATCTTGTTTGTGTCACTCTTCTTGTGCTTGATTGCTAAATGAAAATGTTGGAAAAATCCCATCCACTTGTAATTCCTTATCTATTGTAGCTTACTCTAGGCCTACAGGTATTGTAGTGGTTGGTGATCTGTGTAGATTACTATCTCCTTTTCCATCAAATAGTGCTTCCAATTTTTGATAGCTTGTCCTAGACCATATAGCTCCTTGTCGTAGGTAGGGTAGTTAAGAACTTCCCCGTGAAATACTTTAGAATAATAGCATGCAAACCTTCCTCCCTACATGGACATCGCTCCCATAAGCTACTCATCTGCATTTGTCTTCACTTAAAAGGGCTATTACAAGTTTGATAATGGAAGAACTGATGCTTGACTAGTTTTCTTCTTTAACTCAAAGGATTTTTGTTGATACTTTCCCCACTAGAAACTCTTGCCATTCACTATGAAGGCGTGGAGTGGTGTTGTTACTGTCGAAAATAAGGTTATGAATTTGCCCAGGTATTATGCTACCCAAAAAAAAACTCTTGAACTCAGAAACATTGGTAGGCATCAACCACTACATGATGGCCTCAATCTTGTCAAGATCTATCTTAAACTCTTCTCCAAGTATAACACATGCTAAATACACCAAAGTTTATTGTGCAAACTCGCACTTCTTGAGATTTTCCATTAGTTGGTACTTCTTCAATGTCTCTATCACCTACATTAAATGTGAGATGTGCTCATCTTAGGTAGCATTGTATGCTAGTATATCATCAAAATAAACAATAACAAATGAATCTATTAAATGGTCTATTATAACTGATCTCATGAATGTAGTTGGTCATTACATAAACCAAGTGACATGAATAGCCACCCATACAAACCGCGTCTAGTTTTGAATGGGTATTTCCAGGTATTTTCTTCTTTTACTTGAACTTGTTGATATCATAATTTTTAGTCTGTCTTGATGAAGTATTTTTCTTGTTGCAACTCGTCCAACAAATCATATATCTTTGGTACGAGCTACCTATTATAGAGCTTGATTTTGTTTATCACTTTTTAATCGATACAAATATGCCAAGTTATGTCCTTCTTTGGCACAATTATGATGGGTGACCCACATGGTGAGGTAATTGATTGAATGAGACCCTATTCTAGCAGTTGTTGCACCTACTTTTTCAACTTGTTTGCTTCTATAATAAATTACATGTACAACCCAATGCTTGGCATTGGAGAGTCCAACAACAACTGAATTTCATGCTCCACTTCCCTCGTGGGTTGTATCCATTTAGGATCCTAGAACACACCTTTATATGCATGTAGCAACTCTTCTATTTGTTGTTTATGTTTATTAGTACACCCCTCCAAGGATGACCTAGTTCTCATTGACTCTTCTATAGATTGATTTTCTCTTAAAAACAACAAAACATACTTCTTTCTAAAACTAATTAAATTCTTAGGTTGGTTGACACTTACTGGTGAGATATTTGACTTGCCCTTATATTCATCGATGATGAAGGATTTTTCATCCTTGATGAGGAAGTATTGGTTGGTTGTCCACATGAAGGTTACATCTCGCATGTACATATAGGGATTCTTGAACACAACTCCACATATATCAAGTGGAACTACATCCAACTCTACTTCATTAATAATAACACTAATAACAAATTTGATTCTACACTATTTGGTTATCTTTATCTCTTCCTCTTTTTTGACCCATCCCAATGGATATGGGATAGGATGGTTATGAGTCTCTAGTTACAATTTCTTGACTGAATCTACCACTATGAGTTTTTCCTATGAACCTGAGTCCAACAGAGCATAAATTTTTGTCTTCTTGACTTGTATCTTTATATGGAAGAGTTTGGCCATTTCCTTTTTTTTCATGATGTCAAAGGCTACTCAGAATCACCCCTTTATGCACTGATGTATATATAATACTCTCATCCATGTTTGGGTTGCTTTGCACCTGATTACTCAAATCTATGGCCATGATATTTTTCTTCTTAACATCTTTCTTTCGGTTCTTTGGGTTTTTATTTTGATGCAACTTTGAATACTTCTCCTCTATATGGCTATCAATGTTATAGTGGTTGTTGGGATCTTTGCACCAATGTGATGTGGCTACTATTCTTTTGTATTCCCCCCTTTCCACTTCTTCTTCTCCTCCTTGGAATCTTCTTGGTGCTCCTTATGCTTTGACCCACTTGATTTCCCTTTCTTTTGTCATATGTTCTCCAGGCATCATGTCTGTACATAAGCCTCATCTAATATTCTAGGTTTGAACAACATCACTTGCTCCCATAGATGGTTGTGTATACCCCTTAGATACCTGAGGAGTACATCTAGGTTATTTGGGCAGATTCCCAACATTATTGCCATCTTTTTAAATTCAATGGTGTATTCCTATACTCACTGCCCCTGTCTCTGTCTAAAGTTTTGCCATCAGATCTATTGGTCCTCTACATACCAACTAGGGTAGGGGCTTTATGAGAGTTTTTAGTCACTAGAAAATTCCCCTCCAGCCTCAAAGTTTATGTGTGGCTTTCCCACCAAGTTAGGGCATGTCCCCCTAGTTTCAAACAAGCAAATGAAATGTTACGTTCCTCCTCTATGTGGTGAACACTAAAATGAACCTCTAACTATTGCAACCAAAGATTTAACTTCAAAGCGTCAATCTCATCTTGAAATTGCCTGATTTCGGCCTTCACTTCCATCTTAGGTTCTTCTCCTTTGGGTACTTTCATAGACTCCTTCTCTTTTTCTTCTTAATCCCCCGATTTTCCCTCTAATCCAACCTATGAGTTGGAACTCCCATCTTTTTCGATTCTAATCTTGTTTGCCAAAATTGCCATAAGGTTCATACTACAACTAATTTCTGCAACCTTCTCTTCCAACCTTGAGAACTTCTCCTCTACTAGATATCAAAGGTTATTAAAAGATTCTAATCCATGGCTAGGGTTTAACAACTTTCTACTTAAACTAATTTGAATCCCTTGCAACTACCCCACAATACACCCAAATAAACTTGCTCTAACACCAATATGATTTGTCAAGTATCGTGGATATTCCACTAGATAGGTTGTCACAACATATTTGATAAATCATACTTAAAATTTGAAAACTATATTACGAGGGTTATTTTCCTCAAACTTATGGATTCATTAAGTTACTCTTTTCCGACATGCAATATATACAATGTGGGAAATAGAGAATAAATAAAAATATAATCACTTGCGACCATAATAACACGAGATATGGCATGGGACACCCTTACGGGAGAAAACCTAGCTGAAAGGTGAGGTTGCTTTGCTCTCTCTTTCTTTGAATGGAAATGGATGCAAGTATAAAAGCGTGAGAGTTGTGGCCCGTGCATTGTTGTGGTGCACAAACCCTATCTATTTTCTCTTTATCTCTCTCTCAACTCTTCACTACTTTGCTCATCTATGGAACAAAAATCGCTCAAATAGAATGGAAACCCTTTTTCTCCTAGTGGTTTGGTTATAACGCAACTTGATAGCCAACTAGTGCTTAAGTTTGACTCTTTCAACTCTTAACTATAGTTACAATATTGACTCTTATATAATCTTCTTTATCATGATCATATGGCTAGAACCTTTTCCATGAATAATGGGGGTTGACATGGCATCCTTTTGAATCATGGTGGTCAAAACAAGAAGGTCAACTTTAAGGTGGAATAACTTTTACACATGGAATCTATTTGAGGTATTTCTTGCACTGTTGTGAAGGTATGTAAGTATAAAATAGCACTAGGGGATGTCATATTGAAGCAAGAAAGTTTTACCCCCAAAACATGCCATTGAATGCTTCAAGCTGCTTGTGGAAGGTTTCAAACCCCAATTCACCAAACTAGGTCCCTCTGGTAAAAATGGTCCTATGAGTTTATTCCTCCAATTTTTCCACTATGACAAATAATAGAATGATCCAATTCAGATCACATCATTAAGTATCCCCTATAAATTTTTAGATTAGATTAGGGTTATTTGGGGCACATGGAATTCAAATATTTTGTAGATGTTAGCATTGCTAGAGGCCAAATGGCAACATGGAGCAACTTGGAATCTTCAAAGACTTCAGGCCCTTCTTATTTAAGATATTGAGCTCCTTTTCCTTCAAATTGGGCTAAAGTGAAGTCAAGGTGGGTGAAAATGTCTTCTTTAGAAACAACTAAAAACTTTCATTCTAATATGACCAAAGTGAAATATTTTAAAATGGGTCGATAGGGTTATCTTTCCAAGTCTAACTTATCTTCAAAAATGTTCTAGTAGATTTTTTTTTAAATGGCGTAGTCACTCCCTACAAAACGGTGTGATGGTTTCTTTGAAAGTAACCAAATGGCTTCTTAGAAAAATGGCTTTATTACTTTATCTCTTGAAGTTGCATTTATCTTCAAAAATGGCCCAATGACTTTCTTGAAAGTGGCCCAATGGTTTCTTCAACAATGGCGATATGAAATTATCTTTCAAAGTTGGGCTTATATTTGAAAATGACTCAATGACTTCTTTGAGAAGTCAGTGAGCACTTTTCAAAAAACCATCGAGCCATTTTGAAGTTTGATGTAGTTTGATGATAAGCCACCAAGACTTCTTAAAAGACTAGATGAGGTTTCTTTAAATGTAGTTTGATGTGCACATCATTTGAAATGGCATGATATGCTTCTTTCAAAAAGGGGTGTAATAAGCCTTGATTTGTAGCATATTGGTGTACTCATGGAAAAGACCTTGATAATTTCCTTGAAGTCCACCTAATTCAAAAATGGGTCCCTACTTGAAAATGACTTTGTGTGAGCACATTTGGTTGTTACATCTGGTCGTTAGCCCACATAACATGGACATAATTGAAGGGAAATTGAGGGAGAGGTTTGATTTAATGAAAATGACAAAGGATTGTGGAAAACCAGTGTAAATTGCATAAAAATAATTTAGGATTTACAAATTGAAAAGATGAAGGCACTCCCCTTGACCCTTATAACATCCCCCATGAGTTCATAAACCACGTGGGAATAGGAAAAAAACTTATAGGAGTTAACGTGAGAAAAAGGGTTTTTGATCTAAATACAGTTGAATATAATGGGAAGTTTTAGAAATTAATAGAAATTTTAGGATGGTTGTTGGCTTTTTTAAGTGGTAGTCTCAATTTATGATAAAATGAGCATAACCAATGCATGAAATCATTCATTCATTTACACAAAATCACACATTACACTCCATTATAATAATTGAAAATCATAAAATGAAAAGAAGCATATCCTAATCAATATCAACATATTTGATAGTGGACAAAACCTCAAGATGATCAACATAACCACTCTTAATGATAATAAAACCTATATCCACTAGTTCATTGGATTATGAATAAACAATCCTTAGCTTTACAATAATGACTTACTCTAGTGGCCTTAATACAGGGATTGCTAACTTGCTACCCAATTATGACATATTATATCCTTTCTTACAAAAACATTACATTTGTCTCTTCTAATACTCTTCTATTTCCAACGTATACATATTTTATTTCCCATATTGGTCCACTCAATAACTAAGCAAGCCCCTTCTTATGCTTCCTTTGTTTGGAAGGAGATATTTTAGTGTCAGTCGGGGTTTTCTACCCTCAACATTATTTGACTATAGAATGCTTTGTAGCCTCCTAGATATTCACTAATGTTTGCTTTGTTTGGATTGGATTTGTCTTTGTGTTATTGTTGTGTGTTCTCGTTAGGTTGATTGTACTTGGATTCCTATTGCTTGTACTCTATGCATGGGATTTCACTAAACACTAGCTCTTTTTCATCATCAGTATTTCGATTGTATCCTCCACTACTTGTATATAATGTCCCTTTTCGAGAACAAAAGAAAGGAGAGAATTAATCTAATTATTTAATGTCATCTTAAAGGTGATGGTGAGCAATTAAATTAAAAGGGGATTATATGTGACTTTTGGAATTAATTAAGAAATAAACTTATAAAGTCACTTTATTATTAAAAAAGTGACCCATGGTATTTCAACGACCCATGGTATTTGGATGGGGAAAAATATAAAAAAGAAGAAAAGAGTTCATTCAATGCTTTGGCTAGATATTTGATATTTTGCTAGTTGTCATAAGGGCCCTTGTGGCTTAAGGTGTGAGGGAGAACCCTCATTATATTTCCCGGTTTCGGTATTGAAATACACACCCTGGCTAGAGTTGATTAGTTTTGGTGGTGAAAGATTCCACTCTAGCTAGTCAAGAAGGAGAACCACTTCAGGGTCTTTAGTAATGCTCATTAAGAGAAAAGAGGAGGTCGTGTTTTGTCATAGCACATAACTGAAGGAAGCCAAATTGTTATATCTATGAGGGGTCGAGTTGGTGGACTGAATTGTTGGAGATTAGATTGCAGAAGTTCGAGAACTAAAAACCCAATATATCTTATAGGTTTTTGATGTAATCTCTTTCCAAAAATAATTAAATAAATTTGGGTTTCCTGCATCAATTATTTTTGTGGATTTGTGTTGCATTTTTTATTAATATTTATGGAAAAAAATTTGCTATAATAATTTCTAAGAATTTTAGATAAATAAATAAAAATGGAATATTATAGTGGTATCAAAGTTGGTTTTCCTACAAGACTGAAGGGTTTAAGAAAAAAGTGTTTTCAAATCAGCAGGAGGAATTGTTCGCAGAAGCAATTACAAAATTTAAAGATTGCACCAGAAAATTAATCGAAGATTTTAACATAAAAACTAAAGAATCTTATAGGAATCATGTGAGAATGGTGGATCAAGTCGAAGTGTGGGTAGAGGTGGCAAGAAGCAGTTGCAGATCTGCAGATGGAAAATTAGTAGTAGAAGACAAACAAATCAACCTCACAAGCAACATCGTTGAACAAAACCCTAGCACCCTTGTTGCAAATGCAAGTAAGAATGAAGGTGGATTCCATGGTCAAAGAATCAAGGACGATCTGGGAGAAGTTTCACCCATGGAAAATAAAGAAGATACAAATAGAGTATATGTCCCCTTAGTCACTAAACATAGAAACTCAATGCAAATTGGGGAAATTGAGGGCAAGATTGATTATAAAATGGCACTTGATTTTTAGCGGAGTCAATATGTTGTACGAAATGTGTTTAATCTAGTGTAGGTTTGGCATAAGAACGAGTTCCAACTTATTAGAACCTATATAAGGCCACCCGACATTGCTCATGAGGACCTTCATTTGGACAAAAAGATAGAGGTAGCCTTTGGCTGTTTCCCAAATGAGATCAACTTGGTTAAGTAAGATAGGGACAAAAATCTCTTCAAAGGAATATTCTATAGTTCCACCAAGGATGATTTGAAACATAAATTCAAAGAAAAGATTTCCATAATATGTTCCAAAACTCGTGAAAACATTATTTCAAAAACATATGGTGGGAAGGTTGAAATAACTATTATATCCCCATATACTGAAGTTAGTTTAAGGGAAATATGAAGTACAATAGAGAAAATGAATTCATGTTATCACAATGGTACTGCTTTCTTGAATGATGTGAAGATAGTGATAGCTCAAATTGTAGCTAAAGGGACGTCTATAGATCATAAATATGTAGCACTCAAGATGAACATACTAAGGAGAAATCTACAGTCTTCTATAGAGAGGGGATGCCTCACTACCATGGGGGAAATCCAAATACTAGTTAGTTTGGATATGAAGGAATAAATTTGGATTTTTTGTTGTTGTTGTTGTCAAGGAGTTCACATTTGATTTCTTCGATACTAGCTTAGAATTGGCACTTTCAACAGAACCAACAACAATTGTTGGAAGTGTTTTAGCAAAGCTTAGGTCAAGATTAGAAAGTGTTGCGCCAAGAAATGGAATTGGTGGTGAATGGTGGCACTCTATTTCTGAAAGGTTTTTGGGTGCTTCAACTGATTGAAGATGAAAGTGAGTTGAACAGTCTGAAGTAGAGGAACATGAGCATACTTTTAGTGGAAATGGCCTTCGTCTCGGGGAAGCAATTCCAATGGAAATATGCTGCATAGCCAGGGGTTTCGAGAGAAGTTGAGGTTGAAAATTCAACTACAGAATGTGGCATTCATGTTCAATAGGTGGGGGATGGTACATTTTTTAAGAGATTGGGAATTTTGGTCTTGACACCAAAACTTTGATCCATCAACTTCATAAGTATTATTACAATGATCATGTGTTCAATTCGGTAATTGCTTGGGGTAGAATTCCAATAGAAAATATAATTTTCATTTATGGGATTGATCTTAAAACATAGATAAGCTCACTTTGCACCTAATGGGAAACCATATCTAGATAATTGGATCATTACATACATTATCTATGAGATGGAACGAAGCACCTTGCAATCTAGATCAGGAAATCAAGTGAGTGGGAGTCTTGGAGAAGCAAGTGGAGACACCATTATTTCATACCATTCCTTATCATGGTGCAAGACATGGTTGGACCCGCAAGATAATATAACCAGGACACCATAAGAAAAACATGTGATGTATAAGAACAATTAATTGTAGAGCATCAACCTAGTAGAGATATTATTTTAAACATGACAATGGATAATTGTATCAAATACATCACATTCTTAGAATATTTTTCAAGTGCAAACATCAAGATCGAACTACTGGTTGAAGCACAACATTAGATAGTGGCAAGTGGTGAACTCGCTCTTTATTCTGCAGAAGCCATTGTTGATGAGATGGGGAAATGTTGTATAGACAAATATCAATCTGATTTACATTTAACATCATAAGCTTGGTGCAACTACAAAGATATTAATGAATATTTTTGGTCAATCAATTGTTTTCATCTTGTTGACAGTGATTTCTTCAGAATATCAACAAATCCAGGATTGTTGACACATTGTTAGAAGGCAAAGGTCACAACAAAAGGCACTGGAAAGATAAACTATGTGGAGATACGTACATTTTGGCACATATTTCAAAGTTTTGATTCATTGTGGATATTCTACATTTTAGTATTGTAGGCAATGGTTATTGTTGCTTCGAATGAATCTGGTTCTCTGATGGATATTTTCAAAAGGATCTTTTTTAGTAGACCTTGAGTATATTCATCACAACAACAATAATTTGTCTAATCTAGAATGTCTTGGGCATTATTTTCAACTTCAAATCTCATCATAGACTGAGACCAATTAATATGTTCAAGAACTTCCTAAAGCTATTTGTTGTTATTGCATGGGTTATTATCCTTTTGAAATGCTATGTGCATACTGTTGAGTCCCAAACTTGCACCTTTCCTACACCTTTTTCTAGCTTCTTTCCATTCATATGAACCTCCTAAGTCATCAGTATCATTGCATATTAGTTAAAAAAGAGCATTTAAAGTGGTTTCTTGACTATGTGTTTGTGTTGCTATTTGAACTAGATTTTTGTTTATGAGCTGCGGAATCTTATCACATTCTGCAGCCAGCCCAACTTTCCGCAGCTGTTTTGTCGAAGTCTATATTGCAGGTGTCTTCAGGCGAATCGAGCCACATGGGCAAGTTGAAAACAATGTGGACATGGAATGAGTCCTATTGGCTGAGTCAAATTCATCAAAAGAGGCCATAGTCAACGGGGGCAAAGCAGTGGTCAACCTAAGAGTCCTACAGTGATAAAACTATGTTTTTCACCACGTGAAGACTTGCGTGGCCGTTCCTTAATCTCAGGAGACATATCAACACCTGTGGACTGCTCCATGAGCCGAATCCAACAACCACCCTCCAAAGATTTAATCTTCACGACAGCCATAACGCTAGATTCCTGGACGTGGTTGTTCACGTGTCTTTTATTAGCGCAGATTGTAGGAAATTAGTTATGACATCCTCTGTTATAAATAATGCGTTCTCATACACATATTAGCTAGTCCTTGGAATGTAATTTTGATTGTTAACAAGCCCACTGTGCCGTGACTTTATTTATGTGTTATGACTGCATTTTGAATACATAAGAAGACTTTGTTTATAAGCTCAATTCATGGTTAATAGCTGTTCCCCGAGGACTGTGCAGAGGGCCCCTGCACAAGCCGAGGTTTCGTTCATTGCTGTATAGTTTCATGCTTTATTGCCTTACGTTCCTTATGCCATAATCATTCATGTATATATATTGCATTGCTTATGGTCTTCACGTTTTACTTCTGTCCATAAATTTTCATGCTTTATACTGTTGTTAACTGATCAGTGTCTTTGTTCCAGATTAGGCAGCCCGGGCATTTGCACATAGCTTTCACAATGACTAATGACATGGAATTATTCTTGTCCTTCTGCTGATTTATTTTTCTTAGTTTTCACTCCTAGCACTGTTTTATTTATTTCAGTTTTGTATATTTGCTTTATTAGTTAGATTAGATATTAAATTACTCATGTCATTATCAGTTACCTCCTGAGGGATTGAAGTATGAAATGTGTAGTTTGATATTAGTTTATTGTTCTGCAAGTTAGTTATTGAATTGCTCATGTCATTTTCAGTTACCTCTGAAAGCCATAGCGGGACTAATGGCGAGGGATTGAAGTATGAGTGTGTAATTTGATATTAGTTTATTTTCCTGCAAATTAGATATCAGATTGCTCAAGTTGTTTATGATTACCTCCGAAAGCCATAGCGAGACTAATGATGAGTGGTCAGAGGATGAACTGATGTAATTTGATTCTAGCTTTACTTTGTTTGCAATTTTTGGATTTCTTTGAATACAGTTTCTTTTGTATTTAGACAGCAGCAAGGATACTGGGTTTCATGATCAATAGCTCACTGCTTGTTTGATTAGAATAGTGGTACATTTTCATTTTTTTTTTTTTTTTTGTTAGGAGTGAATTTTGTCATTGCATATTTCTGAAGTTGGGCAAATCAATATAAAGGACATCATTGCCTTGAACATTTATATCCATACTTATATTTTAGAATTTTCTTCACACATTAGGAAACCAACCAAGATAAAAACCCCATAACACATAAAAAAACCAAAAACGACAAAAAGTAAAAGATAGGTTATCTTGCACATATAGTGCGTCGCACTTCGTCAGCTTACGAATCTCGGATTGACAATTAAATGCAGCAATTTAGGACACACTAAATTGACCAAACATTTTGGCGTCGTTGCCGAGGAAGTGTAACTAGGTAGCCAATTTCTTACAAAAAAAAGAAGAAGGAAAAATTGATAACTTCTTGAAGTATGCTCTCCTCTTGCACCTAGTGTGATCTAGAGGATCAGAAAAGAGAGTTATTGATGCAATAATTTCTTAAGTATGCTCTCTTCTTGCACCTAGTGTGACCTGGGAGATCAGAAAGAGAATTATTAGCCCAACTCAAAAATAAAAAATGACATGCATAGAGCAAGAGATTATAGGGGAAGGTTTATAGCTAGAGCTAAGAGTTCGATTTTCACAACTCCATCTTCTTCAAGGCATAGAAAAGATTCACCACCATCTATTCTTAGCCTTAAGATCCATGGAGTTCTAGGAGCAGCAGCTGAATTAGAGGATTCTCCTACACTATCTATCAAATATCATTTAGAAGAAAACCCTTTCTTTACTTCTACAGGAGAGCATATTGTAATTAACGAAGTAGAATCACCTGAAGAAGAAAAGGAAGAAACTCCCTCTCATCCTCCCTTGATAGAAGAACCAGAGGACTCTGAAGAAACTATCATGACAAAGGAAGTAGTAGATGGATTCGAAGGTAGAGGTAGAGGTAGGGGAGGAGGAAATAATGGAGGCAACAATGGTGGAGGGGGAGGTAATAATGGAAGAAATAGGGAAGGAGACAACTCATTTGGATTCCCTATAGTTGATGAGGAAACTCATACAACGATGAAAAACATCTCACGACCTGTCCTCCCCAACTTTTATGGATTGCGAAGTGAGGATCCTGAAACATCTCTGTTTGAGTTTGAAGTTGTGTGCCGAACCTATGATTATATGGAAGACTCTCAAAAACTCAAATTGTTTCCTTCAACATTGAAGGGAGCCGCTTTGAAATGGTTCATGGGATTAGTCACCCAATCTATTAGGACTTGGAATGATATGAAATAAACATTTTTGGATAGGTACCTAGACTATTGCATGCCCACCAATCACAAGGATGAGGTATTCAAAATGGTACAAAAAGAAGATGAGAACTTGGAGGATTTACTTGAAAGAGTTCAATACAACTTAAAGAGAGCAAAGATGAGAAACTTAGATGAGGAAACATTGAAAGCCCTTTTATTGAAGGCCATCATAGATGAATGGATATATATTTTAAACATGATGGGGAAAGGAGACATTTCTCAACTTCCACTTCATGACATAGCAGAACTATGTGTCCATATCTCGAGAGGAAAATCTAAGACAGGAAAAGGGCCTAGAGATCCTTCTCTCATAAGGGCAAACAAATCTGCAACTGGGTCAGTAAGTAGGGCAGAAATTGGCAATATGCTTGATGAATTCAAAACTGATATCTTGGGGAGCCTTAGTGAACAACTAGACACCCTTAAAATTCAAAACAAGCAGAAAGCAGAAACTGATGCCCTAGCCATCTTTTGTTTGAAATGTAGGAAGAAACATGCTCTAAGGGAACGCCCCTTGGATGCAAAAATTGTACAAACATGTATGATTTGCTTAGAGAATCATGAGACCAAGGATTGTCCTTCAATTCTTGGACTCAAAGCTGTCTTTCAAGAAGATCCAAATTCAGTAGAATCTCTCTGTTTCGTTGCAAGAAGACCTTGGCAGGGGCAACAAACTCAAGGGTTCAACAACCCTATGAATTTTCAACCCCCACCAAATTGGAACCCTTGGCAACAACCTTGGCCCCAACCTCAAAATCCATATCAATCATGGGTACAAGGTATGTAAATCCTTATGGGAGATTTGCTCAATTTTATCAATTTCCTCCATCTTTTCAACAAACTCCACAACTTCCAAATCAAAGTCCACAACTTTCATTACTATTTCCTCAAGAACAACCTCCTCAACAAAATCCAAATCCTCAACTCATGCTCCCGTTTCAACAGAAGACAAATCAACTTCCAGCTCAGCCATTGCCAAATCCTAACAATAAAAATCCTCATAATACTTACATGATAGAAGGACAACAATTTCCTACCTATATGATTGTTCCTCTCAATGATGTACAACTCAGGTCTGGTAGAGTTTTAGAAAAACCTTCTATAGATGTTCAAGAGCAAGACACCTCTAAGGAGGACTCCCTTAAAGTCAATAAAGGTTCTGAGGAAGCATCTCTTCAAAACTCAAACATTCAAAAAGAGAAAGAAAAGTTAACCACCACAACTCCTATAGTTGA